>CAUYRH010124598.1:0-79647 GCA_963574655.1 Perodicticus potto | reverse complement strand
ATATATTTTGTAGCTACTATAAAAAAATTTCTTTCTTGAATTCTTTTCCAGATTGCTTATTGTTGATTTGTAGAAATGCTACTGATTTTTCTATGCTAATTTTTTATTCTGCAACTTTACTGAATTTGTTTATCAATTAGAGTAGTTTTTTGGTGGAGTCTTTACATTTTTCTAAATATAAAATCATGTCATCTGTAAACAGGATTATTTGCCTTTTTTCAAATCAAAGAAAAGCTTTTAAAATATAATTTGGATGTCCTTTATTTCTTCTTTTTGACATATTGCTCTGGCTAGGAATTCTGGTATTATGTTAAATACAAGTGATGAAAGTAGGTATTTTTGTCTCGTTCTAGATCTTAAAGGAAAGGCTTTCAATTTTTCCCTGTTCAGTATAGTGTTAGCAATAGGTTTGTCATATATGGCTTTGAGTACTGTTTCTTCTATACTCAGTTTATTGAGAGTTTTTATCATGAAAGAATGTTGAATTTTATCAAATAGATGCTTTTTCAGCATCTATTGAAAGAGTCTTATAGTTTCTGTTCTTGCTTTATAGGATGTATCACATTTCTTGATTTGTGTATGCTGAACTCTGCTTGGATCTCTGAGATGAACTTCACTTGATCATGATGAATCATCTTTTTAATGTGTTGCTGACTTTGGTTTGTTAGTATTTTGTTGAGCACTTTTGCATTTATTTTCTTCAAAATATTGGCCTGTAGTTTTCTTTTTGTTGTTGTTGTATCCTTGTCTGTTTTGTTATAGAATAAGTTTGGAAGTATTTCTTCTTCTTCAATTTTTGGAAAAATTGGAGAGTAATTTGTATTAGATGTTTAAATGTTTCATAGAATTTAGCAGTGAAGCCATCAGGCTTTTCCTTGGTGTGGGGGGAACTTCTAACTAAAGCAAAAATAAATGAAATTGAGACTAAAAACAATAAAAAGATCAGTAAAACAAAAACATATTTTTGGCAAGATAAACAAAAGTACTAAATCTTTAGCTAGACTAAGAAAAAAATAGGAGAAGACCCAAGAAAATAAAATAAGACTCAGAAAAGGAGGTATTAGTGATACCTCCAAAAAAAAAAAAAATAAGGAGTGAGGGGATTGAAGCAGTAACACACTAATTTAATGTGCAGCTTGACACCTACTTGGTACTTTATGTTGTACATATTTTGCACCCCAGAGTATGCCACTTGCCTGTAAGAAGTGTATTTTTGATTTCCTATTTTATTTTTTTTGAAACAGAGCCTCAAGCTGTCACCCTGGATAGAGTGCTGTGGCATCACAGCTCACAGCAATCTCCAATTCCTGGGCTCAAGAGAGTCGCCTGTCTCCACCTCCCAAGTAGCTGGTACTACAGGCGCCTGCCACAAGGCCCGGCCATTTTTTGGTTGCAGCCGTCATTGTTGTTTGGTGGGCCTGGGCTAGATTCGAACCCGCCAGCTCAGGTGTACATGGCTGGTGCCTTAGCCTGTTGATCCACAGGCGTCGAGCCAGAAGTGTATTTTTGATGGTGCATTCTGAGATCTGTAGTGGATGGGGTTTTACTACAGAAATCTCTCACATTTATATTATTTTGTGACTCTTAAACTTGAAAGACTCTTGAACTTGATTTTTTTAGTAGTCTTTTCAAATACTTGAGTGTTTCTTCCAAATATTTGTTGAAATTGGAATATACATATATATATATATATATATATATATACATATATATATTTTAATTTTTAGTTTTTCTTCTCTTGTAGATTTTGAATTAGTTTCTAGGAGTAGATAAGCAGATAAGAAAAAGACTGAGTTACACAGCCATGTCTTATAATCTCTCATCTCCAGTTCCTTATTAATTAATTCAATTTCTACTAAATAACCTCAGTCAGCCATGCTTGTGCAAGGTGGTGTAGGGATATTGTCTTGGATCTGAAATAGTTGCTCCAAGCATTTCAGAGCCGTGTTGGGGAAGTTTTAAGCTTCTCATGACTCTCTCCTTTACATTTGTTAAGGTACAGCCTTTCTGTTTTCTTTTTCTTTCTTTCTTTTTTTTTCTCAGTTTTTGGCTGGGGCTGGGTTTGAACCTTCCACCTCTGGTATATGAGGCTGGCGCCCTACTCCTTTGAGCCACAGGCGCGGCTCAAGATAAAGGCTTTCTTCAGGGATCAACAGGAAACAATGTATCACAGAATTCTGACCCAACATGACTTCTGAAGCAACAGCTTAGAGTAGAACCTTGGATAATTGCATGTGACACTTACTGGCTCTTTTGTAAGATTTGAGTTGCTTTTGTAAGAATAGAGTTCAATAGCCATCAATTCCACTGCCATTAAAAAAGGGGACCTTCACAATAAGTAGAAAAACTTTTCAACTCTCCAGATAAACTCGGCATTAATTTCCTTTAATTTATGGAGGTGATCTCTGCTTCTATGGATATACAAGTGGGGAAAGTTTATGGCACTACCTGTTCATAGATTTCTACCTGCTCTGAGAACTACAAAGAGAGAGATAGAGAGAGATATTTTTAAAACCCCCCAGAAAATCACGAAACTGAAAATTGAAAACACTCTGCCCTTTACGAAGTCACTGTATAAACTACAAGTTAATCATATTTAACTATCTAATGTAACTCACCAAATCTATAGCTCATAAGAGGTGTCTTAAGCAAAAAAGTGAATGAAAACTAAGAAATTAATTCCATTTCTTTTTTAGTCATTCATGTACTCATTGACAAAATATTTGACCTCCACTATGAGGCAGGTCTTCACGGGACAGAGGAGGTACAGCATGGAGCTCTTATCTACATGCATGCAGTGGTCTTTTAAACAAAAATACACCTGATTATGCCATCCTTTTACCCCTTTAAAAAATCTTTTCAGTGTATTTTCTTGCTAATTGACTGAAATCCAGAACTCACCCTGACATGCAAACTCCTTACATGCTCTGGCCCCTGCCAATGCTCTGACCCCCTTTTCTGTTCATCCATGAAGACCCTAGTCTACTTCTGAACTGTGCTCACCACACTCCTGCCTCTGGCCCTTGCCCTTGCTGTACCTGTGCCTGGGTTAGTCTTCCTTTAGATACCTGTATGTCTCATTTCCTTACTTCATCTTCTCTCTGCTGAAATATTTCTGCCACAGTCATCCCCGCTATCCCTCCTGTCTGAAATAGCATCCCTTCTCACTATTACTCAAGATGGTTCTTTCTTTCTTCATATCACTTGACATTATATGTCTCTGCCTTTGTACTTTTTGTTTGGCTATAACAGAATATCCAAGACTGGGCAACTTAAACAGAAAAGAAGTTTATTTGGCCCATTATCCTGGTGGCCGTAAAGTCCAAGATCGAGCAGTGTATCTAGTTGACTTTTGGTGAGGGCCTCATGCCGCTTTGTGGTGGGAAGTGGCAGGAGAAGCGAATGTGCACAAGGAGACCAAACACAAGAGGCAGACTGACTTTATAACAACCAGACCTCACAAGAGCTAACCCAGGGCCTTGAGAACTAACCCAGCCTCAAAAGAATTGCATTAATCCATTCATGAGGCTGGTGCCCCCATGACCAAAACATCTCTTAAAGTCACCACTACTTCTTAATACTGTTACGCTGGCAATTAAAATTCACCATGCATTTTGGTGGGGACAAAACATAACTATCTCTTTGTTCATTGACTTGTTTTATGAACTTCCAGTAGAACGGAAGATCCTTGAATAACAAGACCTTTTTCTGTTTCCTTTCATGTATCACAAGTCCAATAACATGCTCGAACCTTAGGCCTCAGTGATGAGTGAAATAATTAACATATGGATTTAGTTCTTAACGAGTGTGGAGAGAGAAGACAGAGGTTTTAGGTTAGGGTAAGAACACTCACATTTCAAGGCAGGTAAAGGAAAATTTGCCGAGCAGTGTAAAAAATATCAGAAGTTGTTCTGGAAGGTAAGAGAAGAGAAGGAGGAGGGAATGGCCAATGTCAAATATGGCTGAGAAGTCAAGAAGGAAAAATAACTGAAAAATTTCTGCTGTGTTTAAAGGTCTCACTGTCATTTGTACCCTAGATAAGAGTGATTTCAAGTGTGTATTAGAAATGGAGCCCAGACAAGAGTGGATTAAAATATGAATGTTGGGGAAATAGAAAAGAAGTAGTGGATATCATTAATTGAAGACATACACTGATCTCAATTAGGGGAGGAAGTTATAATCATGGACTGATGACCTGTTTCCTTTCTTTGTCCTGCTGTGCCTACTGCAGGTGTCAGAGAGGACTGGGGTCAGGCTAGGGCTATCTGAGATACCTTGAAGTAGTTGTGTCTCCTTCGTGGGTTCCCTTGTGAGTTTGTACACCTAAAAAATCAAAACACTAATCACAACTGTCCTGCCTAAGTCATAGGCCTATAGAAGTAGCCAAAGGAGATGTTCCTGTAAGTGCTTTATAACTCATAAGAAAAATGTAAGCAAGCATACGCAGGTGCAGGACTTACCATGTACATGGTTATCAGTAGAATCATTTTGCTTGCCCTTGGATGCTGACTAAATTATGCCCTTACAGATTCCTGAACAACGTTGGCTTCTTTTTTCCACTGATAATGATGCTGACTTGGATTGTGTCTGTGGCCAGCATGGTCCGAAAGCTGGTTTATGAGCGAGAGATCCAGATAGAAGAGGTAAATAGACTTACATCTTCTTGGCAGACAAGGAGGGGCAGGCTGGGGACTCTGCAAATGGATCTTGTTCCATAACTGGCCTGAGCCTCTCTGTTGTCCCCTTACTATCCTTTGCGAGGGTTCCTGTGTGCAATCCAACTGAGTCCCTTTCCCAGGAAAATAATTTTATGTTAAAGTCTAAAATACTGCCAGAACAGATATTTTCTATTGAAAGGAAATATAACCAATGACTGTGACATGAGATTGAAAGAACAAAGCAAATGTTTTGCTCATTCAGAATTTTTTTTTATTAAACCCAGAAAAACACAACAGCAGACCTTCCATCCTAACTTAATGTTAGAACTTTTTTATGTAGAGGGAGGGGCCAAGATGGCATACCAGAAGCAGCCTGCACATTGATCTCCTAGAGAAGATGCAGTTGGTGAGTGGGTATTCACCTGCAGATCAACCATTGAAGAGAGAGCTTTGCCAATCCAAAGAGAGGAGATTGGAGATACCCCAAGAGAAGGAGAAGGAAGAGAGGTGACCTGCTCTGTAGTTTGGAGGGGCAGAGGGAAGACAAGTGTGCACGTGGGGAAGGCAGAGGGGAGGGTCCTAAAGCTCTACACTTCCTTAACAATCATTACTATCCAAGCTGCAGGAGGAACCCTCCAGAAAGCCACAGGACTGACATAGGAGTTATCTGCAGACAATGCAGCAGCACCACTCTGGAGAAAGGGCACAGTGGTGATCTACTCTTTCATAAATCCTGGGCATTATAGCTGGTGCCATTTTAAAATCCTAGACCCAGAGCTCTGCCTCTACTTAGGAGTCAGATCCAGTGTTGCTTCCTCCCCATTACCCCTGCCAGTCTGGTTGGGGGAGGAGTGGGGAGGCTGGGCAACTTCATGAGTCTCATGGGCAGGAGCTGCTGCATGTCCGCAGGGCCACTGGGGTATCTGGGTGGGTTGACAATCACTGTACCCTGTCATAAGGGCAGGGTTGCACTCAGGTCAGAGCTCAGCTGACAAATGCCACTATCCTCAGTTCTAACCTGAGTGCTCTCAAGCCGACTCACTCTGATAGTCACCACTGCGTGCAGACATGGGTGGGCAAGGCTGTGCTCAAGTCAGCACCTGGCCGACAGATGCTGTTGTCTGCAGATCTGAGTAGGCCATCCCTCAAGCTAGCGTAGGCCATCAGTCACCACTACTGGGGGGCACAAGGATGTCTGCTCAAGGCACACAAAACAAAATATGCTACCACACCTAGATATAAGTGGGCAACTCCCAAGCCAATGTGGGCAGACATTCACTGTCCCCTGTGGGCATGGGTGAGTCTACTCTCAAGCCAATATAGGCTGACAAGTGTTGCTGCACACAGATCTGAGTGCAGCAGCTCTGACGCCAGCTCAGGCTGACGGTCACCACCCATGACAGAACTAGGTTCAACATTCACTCACCCTGTAATGTGGTGAGTGCCAGTGATGACCACAGGGGAATCACAAGGCGGGAGATGCAGGAGAACAGTGTCAAATGCTCACACTCCCTCTGCCCATCTTGGGCTGTGTCTGTCCATCAGAGCAGAACCCAAGTGAACCACCTTCCTCTGCAGGAGAGTTCCCAGCAGAGGTTATCTGTGTTGAACTGAGAGAAGAGGTTTCAGGTGAGAAGGAAACAGAATAAGAGCTGCATGAAGTCATGGAAATTAAACAACCTTCTGCTGAGTGATCCTTCAGTCAATGGAAATTAAAAGATCTTTTGAACTAAACAACAAATGAGACAAAAACTATCCAAATATATGGGTATGCCAAGAAAGTTCATAGCCTTAAATGCCTACATCAAAAAGACAGAAAGAGTATAAATTAATAACTTAATCTCAAGGAATTTGAGAAAGAAGAGTAAACCAAAACCAAAGCCAGCGCAGAAAAAGAAATAACAAAGCTTAAAGCAGAAATAAATGAAATGGAAACAAAAAACAAACAACACAATATAAAGGTTAAAGGAAACACAAAGTTGGCTCTTTGAAAAGATAAACAAAATCAATAGAGCATGAGTCATATTAACCAGAAGTAGAATAGAAAGGACTCAAATTACCTCAATCAGAAATGAAAAAGGAGATTTTACCACTGATACCACAGAAATACAAGATATCTTCCACGAGTACTATGAAAACATCTGTGCACATGAACTAGAATATATAAACGATCTAGATAAATTCCTGAAAACACACAACCTTCCAAGACTCAGTCAGAAATAGAAATTCTGAACACACCAATCATGAGCAGCAAGATTGAAGCATTAATAAAAATTGTCTCCCAACAATAGAAGGTCCTGGATCAGACACATTGTTAGCCAAACAACACCTGACCTACAAAGCAGAACTAGTGGCTATCCTACAGAAATCATTTCATAGCATCAAGAAAGACAGAATCCTTTCTAACCCATTCTTTGAAGCCAGTATCACCTTGATACCAAAGGCAAGAGAGAAAACAACACCAACACCACCAACACTACAGGCCATTATCTCTGATGGACACAGATGCAAAAATCCCCCACAAAATACTAGCAAACTGGATTCAGCACCCCAGTGAAGAGATAATTCACCATGGGTATTTTCATCCTAGGGTAATTTGACAAATCAGTAAACGTGATTCGCTACATAAACACAAGAAAAAACAAAGACTTTTTGATTATCTCAGAAAAAGTATTCAGTATAATCTAGCATACTTTTATGATAAAAATCCTCAACAAACTAGGCGTAGAGAGAACATAACCTCAAAATTATAAAAGCCATATATGACAAACCCACAGCCAACGTCATACTGAATGGGGAAAAGTTGAAAGCCTTCCCCTTAAGAACTGGAACAAACAAGGGTGCCCACCGTTCCCACTTCTATTCAACATACTGGAAGTCCTAGCCAAAGTAATCAGGAAAGAGAAAGAAAGAAAGGGTGTCCATGTGGGGAAAGAGAAGGTCAAACTATCTCTGTGCGCTGATGATATGATCTTATATCTAGAAAACCTTAAAGACTCCACCAAAAGAGTCTCAGAATTGATGAGTCAAGTCAGCGACGTCTCAGGTTACAAAATTGATAACAGAAAAATCAGCAGCATTTCTATGTACAAGTAGTAGTTAAGCTGAGAGTTTAATTAAGATTCAATACAGTTTATAATCACTGCAGAGAAAAAATACCTGAGAGTATACTTAATCAAGGAAATGAAAGAGATCTACAAGGAGACTTAAATGTAAGGCACAAAACCATAAAAATTCTATAAGAAAATTGAGGAAAACTTTTCTAGACATTGGCTTACATGAAGAAATTATGACTAAAACCCCCAATACAATAACAACAAAAATAAATACATGGGACTTGATTAAATTAAAAAGTTTATGGACAGCAAAGGAAATAATCAACAGAGTTAATAGTCAACCTACAGAATGAGAGAAAATATTCACAATCTACGCATCCTATAAAGGGCTAATATCCAGAATCTATAAAAACAAAACAAAACACCTCAAACAAATTGTCCCCAAACAAACAACCCCATTAAAAAGTGGGCAAAATAGGCTGGGTGCAGTGGCTCATGCCTGTAATCCCAGCACTCTGGGAGGCCGAGGTGGTCATATCACCTGAGTTCATGAGTTCGAGACCAGCCTGAGCTAGAGTGAGACCTTGTCTCTAAAACATAGCCGGGCGTTGTGGCAGGTGCCTATAGTCCCAATTACTTGGGAGACTGAGGCAAGAGAATCGCTTGAGCCCAAGAGGTTGAGGTTTCTGTGAGCTATGACGCCAGTGCACTCTGCCAAGGATGACAAAGCATAACTCTGTGTCAGATAAAAAAAAATAAGTAGGCAAAATACATGAAGAGAAGTTTTTCAAAAGAAGATGGGCCAATAATTTAGAAACATGAAAAATTCTCAGCAACACCAATTGTTAGGGAAATGCAAATCAAAACCACAGTAAGATACCACCTTACCCCTTGTTAGAACGACCATTAAAAAAATAGTCAGAAAACTATTGATGTTGGTATGATGCAGAGAGACAAAAATGCTTATATACTGTTGATGGGACTGCAAATTAGTACAACCTCTATGGAAAACAGTATGGAGATTCCTCACAGAAATAAATGTAGACTTACCATTTGATCCAGCAATCTCCACTACTAGACATCTACCCAAGGAAAAGGGAATCACTTAATCTAAAAGGTACCTGCATTCAAATGTTTATCACAGCACTATTCACAGTCACAAAGATGTGGAATTAACCTAAGTGCTCATCAATTCATGAGTGAATAAAGAAAATGTGATATATGTATGCCTTGCAGTACTAGTCTGGGAATGAAATAATGTCCCTTGCAACAACTTGGATTGAATTGGAGGTCATTAGTCTGAGTAAAGTATCTCAGGAATGGACAGATACCACATGATCTCTCTAATAAATGATGGGCACACAACAGAGAGTTGTAAAGGGCATTGAAAACCTAGAAGCAGGGAGGGTGGAAAGGGGTGAAGGGTAAGAACTTACCTGTGGGGTATAATGAACACTGTGCTAGGGATGAGTGCCCTAAAAGTGCTGACTTAAGCATTGCGTGTACAAGATATCCCTGTAACAAAGATATTTGTGTCTCCTTAATATTTTGAAATAAAAAAGGGAAAAAAAGAATCATTTATGTGAAGACTTACTATTTTTTGTCTTAATATTGTTAAAACTTGAAACTATCAGAACTGCTTTTAAGAACGAAAATTTGTAAAAGTATCTGTATAAGACCCACTCCCCATTTATTCCTGCAGAAAAATGAAGCCATGAGACAATGGGTGTATACTATTTGCTTATTCAATATTTATTAAAATAAAGAAACTGTGTGGTAAAGTAAAATGTACTTTTCATTCAATTTTATGAGCAGCGCATAGAACTTGCATCACTGTTGTGAGTGCTATTTACCTATTTACAACCTATTTACTTGCAGACTTTGTGTTTCTTTTCATTTCTTTTTTTTTTCTTTGCTTTCTTTTCTTTTCTTTTTTTTTTTTTTGAGACAGAGTCTTACTTTGTCATCCTCGGTAGAGTGCTATGGCATCATAGCTTCGTAACAACCTCAAACTCTTGGGCTCAAGTGATCCTCTTGCCTCAGCTTCCTGAGTAGCCGGAACTATAGGCACCTGCCAAAACGCCTGGCTATGTTTTAGAGATGAGGTCTTGCTCTTCCTCAAGCTGGTCTTGAACTCCTGAGTTCAGGCAATCTACCTGCCTCTGCCTCCCAGAGTGCTGGGATTACAGGCGTGAGCCACTGTGCCCAGCCGTCTGTGTTTCCTTCTTGACTTAGTTTCGTCCCTCAGCACAGGGACCTGGTTAGACCTACTGGGTAATGACCAGCCGGTGATAGTCCAGGCTGTGATTTTCAACCAGTTGTTCTCAAATCACAAGCAATCAGCCGCACACTCAAGGATATCATGATTTGATAGATGAGCAAACAGTAGGTTTAGTGAATGAATTTTATTTTTATTAAACAGGGTTATTCCTCAAAATGCATTCTAGAATGTATGCAATAACCCTCCAAACCGAAGAGCTTAAGGATTTCCCTCTTTCATTTTTCTCTGTATTTATTAAATAAAACCAATACAAAAAAATGAAGCTCAAAAAACAAAAATTAAGACAAAACAATGCCTCCCAAGTAAACATGAAAACATGGTGAGACTGTAGTTGTCGAAGGCATCTACTCCAACCCATTCCTGCTCCATGTTCTTGCCAGTGAGATTGTTTTAACATCTGATCTCAGCTCTCTCTCCCCAAAAGTAGCGAATGACCTAAGATAGGAGAATGCAGTGCTGGGCTCCAGGAGGGCACGTCCTTTCCAGCGCCCTACGCAGGGCTGAATTTGCAAGCAGTGCTGGTTTACCTCCCCCCCCACCCCGGTACACCTTCTCTGTCCCGCCGTCTCCTCAGTTCTTCCTCGCGTGTCCACTGCTGTGACACCTCCATGTTTTCTCTCTTTGGACAGTACATGCGGATGATGGGAGTGCATCCAACGATCCATTTCCTGGCCTGGTTTCTGGAGAACATGGCTGTGCTGACCATGAGCAGTGTCACCCTGGCCATCATTCTGAAAATCAGCGGCATCTTTGCACACAGCAACGCCTTTATTATCTTCCTCTTTCTCTTGGATTTTGGGGTGTCGGTTGTCATGCTGAGTTACTGCTTGAGTGCCTTTTTCCGCCAAGCTAATACAGCAGCACTTTGTACCAGCCTGGTGTACATGATCAGCTTTCTGCCCTACATAGTTTTGTTGGTCCTGCATAACCAATTAAGTTTTGTCATTCAGACTTTCCTGGTAAGTGACTTGATTTCTAAAAAGGCAAAATAAAACAAAACTGCCATACAACCCAACAAATCAAAACCGCTACCCTCAACTTTTTAATTTATCACGTTCAGAACTACAGAGGCTTTCTTGTATCTGCTTTCTCTGTCTCACCCACAGATGCAAGCCGCACAGCTGTAGTTCATCGAAACTGCAGTGGTTTTGCTGGATGGTGGCCCACTGACAATTGCCTTCTTTTTTTTATGTAATGGGGACTCTTTTCAGATTCAGGGAAATCAGCGGCATCCTTTAGGAAGCATATAACTTCACTTTCTCTTTGTTTCATGCATGGAAAGAAATAGATTTCTAAAGCTATTTTAGAAGTTAAAAATAAGCATTTTTCTTGAAGCGTCATGAATTACATCACATTAAATGGAAAAATCTCTTCCTTAGCAATGTCAGCATTGCTCATCCATTTAAAATGTACCTCCTGGAAAAGTATTAAAATGACAACACTTTTGGGTCTGTAACATAAAATACGTAGAAGATAGAAATATACCCATTCCTTTATGACAATTGTCTGGCAAGCACGTACCTGGCACATAGTGGGAGGTCGTTGAAGAAGGATGAACAACTCACTATTAAAATGGTCTCTTGTACAGAGCCAGTGGCATAACTGTAAACATTTGCATTATAGACAAAAATTACTTTCTTCAGCAGGTCAGGCACCTTCTCTAAATTTCAGTCTGTTGGGATGTATGGCTGGAATCAGTAATGGGGACTTTGAGAAGGTGTCAAAGAGACAGTGTCACAAAGCTCAGGCCTTTAAAAGCCCCTTCGTCCAGTACAGTCTTAGGGCAGCTCTGTTGTATCACCTACTCATTAGAAATGGGTCACCTTCTGTGCTTATTATAGCCTTACAGTAAAATATTTCTGTGGAAGTCAAATGAATTTTCTTCAATAAACCATTCAATGCGCTCCAGTTTCTACTAGCCATATACATACAACATGGATAATGAAATGTGGTGATATTCCATTAGTATTGTGTCCATTGACATGTGCGTTCATCAGTTTTTATTAGTGTGATGTATATAGTATATGTTACTACAACACCTGTAATAACTGAGAACTAGTAATTTTGTGAGAGAGTTAACTAGACATTTTCTGAGTAGTTAACCCAAGTGGAACTGCTGGGCCCCTGCTCCAACATACTCCTTGCTCATAGAAAAGGAACCATCCGTGACCTGATCTCATTTTAAATGCTGTTATTTTTGTTTTTACTTTGATCCTTATACTTAAGGGTTCTGTGTTTAGAAAATTTTATTTTTCCTTTTACATTTTCAAATGTTTTCTAGGAACTTAAAAAAATTGAACCCTGGTACACTGTATTTTTAAATGTAAGGTATTTCTTCAATGGGCTTTTTGTTTTTCTCTGACATAGGACCTCTCTATTGCAGGTAGAATAACATTTTTCTCAATACACTGTCTTTCTCCTGTAGAATAGTGTATTTATTCCACCAGTCTGCCTGCAGTGTGCTCCAGGGCATTCACTTAATAATAAAAAATAGTAAATTGCCTTATTCCATTTTCCACTGTTTTGTGTTACACGTTTCTATATACAGCGTATTGGATTTATGACACTTCAAGCATTGTAGTAAAGAGAAATAATTCCCTCTAATGTTAAAAACTAGCTTGTTATCATGCTTTTCAGAGTGGGCTGACATTCTGCTCAGTCTTTCAGGTTCAAATATTTAAATCACTGCCTGAAGCAATCGTTCGGCATCAGCCTCACAAGGTGTCTTGGCTTCTCTGTGAATTTAGTGCGGAGGATTTTCTGTGGTTCCAATCTAACACTAATGTGTTGTTTTTCTCCTCACTCCATCAATCTGTGGGCAGTGTTTCCTCTCAACAACTGCCTTTGGACAAGGAGTATTTTTCATTACATTCTTGGAAGGACAAGAGGCAGGTAAGAAAATACATTTTTAAAAACTGACTCTGAATGACTCAGGTTTTGAGAAATTTATATTTATGTTGCCAGTGATATGGTAGAAAGTCTACATTCCCAAGTGGAACATTTGGAAGAAGAGATGGATATTTGGTTTTGCTGATGTAAACACTTCTCACCATCTAGTGGTCCCAGTTTTGAGAACAGCCAAAAGTGATCATGGTGTCCTTTGCTTCAGACACTGTCCAGATCAGCTGCCCAGCCAATGCTTGGGTCTCCCTTATGACACCCCTGGCATAAGGTCAACTTCATGACCTTCAGAATTGCTCCAAGAATGAGGTGCCTATCTGTTAGCTATTATTCAATTTGGATCTGTCTTCCTGGGTCCTAGTTTTTAGCTCCTTCTTTCTTATTCCCTCTTCACATGACAACTGTCCACTTATATGTCTGCTCTCATCTTTGCCCCCATATTTTCTGGAACCTTCCTAAATGTCAAGATCCAGAAATAGATCTAACCAACCTGGACTAGAGCACAAATATCTCCTCCATTTTTCTATAATACAGCTTAAAAGAATTTAAAAATTTTGTTGATGGCATTTTTTACTTACATTGGAATTTTGACAAGTAAAATTCTAAACTAGAACAGATATATATTTCTTATATGTTTATATGGTTTTGGGGTGTGTTTCATAAACACAGGCAAAACATACACCATGAGTGAAACTCAGCTGTGGCTGGTGTTGTGTCAGACAGTTAATCTGACTGGTCTTTGAGTTCTTAGGCGTTTACAGTAAAACATATTAAAGTGTTCTTTAATGGTTGAGTAATCCTGAATAATTTCTTTTGCATTCTTTGAACCAATCTCCGAAATAAGTTGGATCAAGAAGTTAAAAAAGAAAAATTGTCACTGTTAGACCATTTGAATATTTTGGTCCAAATTCCACAAAGTACTCAAAAATTAAAATGTTAATTTAATAAATTTGAGCCTAACACTATAGGAAAATTTCAAAAGGGAACTATTTTTCCTAAATGATATTTTAATATAGCAATAAATCGCAAACATATTATCAGAAAATGATAATTATTTCTTATCCTAGATCTTACATATCCTATATGTATATTTCCCCAAAGTGGAGAGAGTCATATAATTTAGAGTTTGAGTTCTCAAGTAACATTCTTTATCATTTTTTAAAAATTGCGCTTATTTTCCCTGAATATGAAGTCTTTTTTAGTTGGGTAAATAAAACTAGATGTAAGTAAAGTGACCTTTAAAAATGTTCCAATGTTAGCTATTAATATTTGAATGTCATTAATGGTCATTCCACCTAGTATCATTGAAATAGATGTGAGATTATACAAGTTGACATTCCATTTGGAGAGTTATGGCCAATGGTATGGACTTCCTTTTGTCTTACCTGTTTTCAGCTTTAGTTGAGTTTCCAGAATTAATGAACTCATCTTACCAAATCTATAGTAAAGGAGGATGCACACTTCTCACGCTGCCCTTTCTCTTCCTGCCAGGGATTCAGTGGAATAACATGTACCAGGCTCCAGAACAAGGGGGCATGACATTTGGTTGGGTTTGCTGGATGATTCTGTTTGATTCAAGCCTTTATTTTTTGTGTGGATGGTACTTGAGCAACTTGATAACTGGTAAGAATTTTGCACTTTATAAAATGACAAAATAAACTTAAAAACTGGTTTCAACCAATATTCATGAATATTAGAATAGTTATTTATTCTTTAAGAAAGACATCAGAAAGGGGAATCTTAGGACATTTTAAAAGGAGTTATGAGTATTTGACGAAAACATAGTTCTTCTGTATCCAGGATGAAAGGTTAAAGCTCAGGAGAAGGGTTAGCCAGGGAGGCATGTTCATGAACACCTACTTAGCCCACCACAAGGCTCCCCAACAGGTGGGCTTCTGTTAACTCCGCAGTAAAAGATGCTGGGTCTCGAGATCGAGTGTTTGGGGAAGGCGGGCATGAGGGAGGGAGGGCAGGAGATCTGGGGGCTCATGGAACTCTTGTCCCTAGGCAACAAAAAGGGTGGGTGGGGAGCTCAGGGCCTCTGAAAGACAGTGGAAGAAGATAAAGGCAGGTGAACAAGGGGTTGGGGGAGGGGCCACCTCCAAACCAGGGTTGTCAGGGGTGTCATGGGTACATGGTTTCTGTCCATGAGGCCTGCTTTTTCCCTGGAGTAAGACATGCCCTGGAGGTCTGGGGAATGAGTACCAGTTGCAGGGAAGGCCGCTAAGAATGGTGGATTTTCCTTACTGTGTTCAGAGGGAAAGAGGCAGGCATATTTTTACCTTTTCAGTTCAGGCCACAAAGAACAGAAAAAGCACTTTATTAGTAAAATATAACATTTCTAGTATTAAAAATAACATGTTGATGGTATTATATTTTCTTGTTGAAATTACTGATGACTTAGGCCTTATACTTTACAAAGCAACTGGCATCTTTAAAAATTAAGAATTTTTATAATTAAGTGCTATAAAAAGAGATTCTAATCATATACAAATGAAAATAAAAGGATAGAAGGAAAAAAGAAGACCTAGTTCATTCTGTTTGTGGAAAAACATTCCAGACTTGGAGAGCTCATGTATCATTTAGGGATGGGTAAATGTAAAAATAATATGGTCATTGAAAAGGTTATTTTACATTAAAGTGGGAATATATGGCCCTCAAGAGGTAGAGAGAGAGAGTGCGTATTTTGGAAATGTGATGGATTTTGAAAAAATTTATATTGTGTCATCTTGGTACTTTGAATAAGATTTGAGAAAAGATACATTATGGAGAGCAAGATATAAAAAAATGAGAAGGTCAAGGTTTTAAGGAAACTGAATGAGAAGCAACTGGATATTGAAAAGAAGCTAGGTAGCAAGAAAAGAATGTTATAAAATGTGTGTGACATCCGTCAATTTAAGGGATGTGACAAAGAGGTCATGAGCAAAAGAAGCAGAACCTAACATCAGCAGAGCAGCTGAGACCTGGAGGGTGACTGCAAAGGAAGTCCTCAGGAATGGAGATGAGCAGGTGGGGGCACCTGCCCAGTAGGTGCAGGACAGCCGCACCCTGGGCCACACAGATGGTCGCTGGTCCCGAGAGGAGCAGGGATCAATGGGAGCAAAAGGCAAAGTCAAACAGCCCTTTCCCTGAGAAGAAGGACTTGGACTTGTAGAGTAAGCGTTCACTGCATAACACGTGAAACCAGGAAGAAGAAACCTTTATTTAGATGTAGAATGGTGGGTGTCTGGAACTCCAAGGACAAAGATTCGAATGCTGCAGGCCCACAGATGGATAGAAACATGTGAACTTGGCAATGTTGTGTTGAAGATAAAATGCATCCAGGGAACCAGACCAAGTGTGATTGCCCCTTAACCATCAGAACCTGAGGTTGGAGGATCCCAGGGCCAATATTTTCATACATAAATAAAGCAACGGAATTCTTGATATTCAGCTGGGGCTTTTCTGCCAGATCTCACTATGGAGTTCTGATCAGTTAGACCCGAGTCCTATATTTACAAATTCTTTCACCCAGAATACAGGCTGAGAAGCAAGATGAGCCAGGCCAGAGCACAGCCAGCTCCCACGGGCCTTCTGGGGGAGCCCTGGTGCAGGGAAAGCAAGGCTCAGGAAAGACAAAAAGGGAAGGGTTGGAGGGGGAGAGGGGAGGAAGAGAAAGAGAGAGCAAAGAAGAATTCTGGCTGCGTTCTAACGCTGCAGCATTTTAAGCAGGACTGACTAAAATTTGAATGCAATGTAGCCGCGGCTGTGGCTGCCAGGGGAAGTGGGCTTTGGGGTTTGGCTATTATTATTATTATTATTGGGGTTAGTATTATTTAGGTTGGTGGCATAACTGTGTGCCTGTGAGAATGATCGAGTCTCCAAGGAGACACGAACACAGTAACATCAGGGGGAGAGAAGGCAGCATCACATCACATTGGAGGAGGGGAGGGGAAGGGAAAGGGGGAGAGGAAGAAGGCAAACAGGGGTGCTCCTCCATCCAGGACCCCGTGAGTCCCCTGCCTAGCAGATGTGGCCAAGGGACGGGGGAGCAGGAGGGGACGCTGGCTCCTAGGGCATCTGTGTCCTCTGAGTGGAGGAGACGTGTAGGTGGGGGCCCTGGGGCCTCAGCCTGGCCCTGTAGCTCTTGCTGCCCCTGCAGCTGTTTGTTGTGAACTTGAAGTTTAACGCTGAAGTAAAAGCTCAAGCTATAGGGAAAGGCAAGTAAGACCTCACAGAGATTTCTATTTTACAGGAATACATAGTGGTGTGGAATAAGGAAGGTCATAGGCTGCCATGAGCACAGAGCTGTCTGTGAAAGAAGCCATACAATGTAACAATATTCAGTTCAGATCTTGTTTTTGCTTGTTTGTTTAGCAGGCCCCAGCTGCAGAATTTTTTTTTAAAACACACACACAATTTTGTCCCTGTGCCAAATTGTCAGACTTTACGTGGAATTATATGTGTTATGTTTTTCTCTGTTTTTAATTTCTCTGCATAGATCATACATTTCTTTTGCAATTCAAATAAATGATAAAAATCGACCATATGCATTATGTTTCTCAAAAGGCCATATGATTTACTGAAAAAAAGAAAAACAAAATATTTGCGGGGGGGGGGATCGTACTGCTACATGACGGAGAAATCACATTTGGGGAGCAAGTTAGTGGGATGTTGGCTAAAAGAATTTACTTTAGTAGTTTGGGTGATGAATCATCTTTTCTTCTCACTCTACCTTAAGAAAAGATGTGTGGTATTTGGGGTTTGTTCTTCCCAGAAGGGACTGAGGAACAGAACTATAAGTATTAACAAAACGTTGATGTGTCATGAGCAGATGGGGGCAGTTTCCTTTCCCTCCCTCCCTTCTGTCTTTTCTTCCTTCCTTCCCTCTCTCCTTCTACCCCTCCCTCCCTTTCTTCTTTCCTTCTCTCTCTCTCTCTCTCTCTCTCTCTCTCTTTCTCAAGAACACTTGACATAAGATCTACCCTCTTACCAATATTTTAAATGTACAACCTGGCACTGTTAACTGCAAGCACACTGTTTTCCAGCCGATCTCTGGGACTTATTCATCTTATATGACCAAATCTGCGTGTCCTTTAGCAAACATCTCCCCGCTTTCCCTGTCTCTAAGTCCTGACCACTCCATGCTCTGATTTTATGCATTTGACTGTTTTAGATTCCTTGTAAAAGTGGAATCATGTGTGGTTTGTCTTTCTGTGACTGGCTTGTTTCACTTCGGGTAATGTCCTCCGGGCTCGTCAATGTTGTCACAAATGGCAGGAGTCCCTTCTCTTTTCAGGTTGGATGGTTTTCCATTCCCGCCCCCCTCAGACCAGGAGGTATTCCTGCCTCTGTTTCCCACTTCCAACGATGAAGCCCGTAGACAGATGTGGCTTCTCTCATTTGGATCTCCTTAGGATGAGGTTGTCATTAATTTTTTTTGTTCTTTCTGCTTCTAGTAGGTCTTGATGTTGATGATTATTCACTTGCCAAATTATAAAGATTTCCAAAAGCACTGCTCTGGGGGAAAGGGGAGACATGATCAAGAGATGGGGGTGGAGAGGTGAGCATGGTCACAGGCTTTCTGAAAGAAGGTCTGGAGAGCCCAGAATGAGCCGGTAGGGGAGGACAAAATAGAAAAGTAATTTTACCAGAAAATATTTCTGGCAAGAGCAAGAAAACACTCAGAGTGAGCCTTAAAATAACGAAAGCAAGGTCTTCAAAAGACAACCATACACTCATATTTATAATCCAGTGTTCACAATAGCCAAGGGGAAGAAGCAATCTACGTGCTGTCAATAAACGAATGAATAAACAAAATGTGGTTTATCCATACTGTGGAATATTATTCAGATTTAAAAAGGAGGGAAATTCTGACACTATAGCATAGATGGAACTTGAAGACATTATGCTAAGTAAAATACCCCAGACAGCCAAGGACAAATATTGTGTGAGTTCACTCATATGAGATGCTTAGAGTAGTCAAATTCATAGAGACAAAAGCTAGAATGGTGGCTGTCAAGGGCTGCGGCTAGGGGGAATAGAGAGATATTGTTTATTGGGGGCAGAATTTCTATTTCAGATGAAGAAAAAGTTCTGGAGCTGGATGGTGGTGATGGTGGTGGTACAATAATGCTACTGAATTGTACACTAGAAAAAGAATAAGACTTCAAATTTCATTGTGTATACTTTATCACAATTTGCAAAAAAGAGGCTGAGCCTCTAGGTGGGGGTCTGGGGTGCAGAAGGGTCCATGTTCTAGGTCATATCTGAAGGGAAGAAAAGGGAATTGGGAGTGAGCTCTTGGAGGAAGGTAAAAGTGAGCAATGGCAGGAATGTGCTGCTTGGGGGCAGGGTGCTCAGTCATTCCTTCTGTGAGAATCAGGGCAATATCAGCCAAGCTGGCAATTTTTCAGATTTTTCTCCCTAAAAGCTAAATGAGGTCACTTTGGGGCTCAGAGAAAACCAGGAGATAGAAAGCCCAAATTTGGTAATCTTTTTGCGACTCCTTGGCCATTGGCCATGCTATGATGTAGGTTGCCACATTTGGAGCGCACCTGTACTTGTTTGGGGAAACCATTATCTCCCGTTCCTACATGTATTCAGGATCCTTGTTCCCTGATTTTCCATCAGGTGAAGGTCTTACCCTCAGCCCACTATCTCTAGGGACCCACACCTTCAACCCCACTGTATCTTTCATGGTTAACTTTTTTAACTGGTCCTCTACACTTCAACTATTTCAAAATCAGCTCTCACTCTACCACATCCAACTGGGGACAAAGATCCAAGACTCCTATAAATCCACATGGATCTACCTTTTCCTGGGAAAACCTCCACTTTGTCATCAATGCAAAGTGTTCTGTGACCTCCAATGAGTTAGGAGTCCCAGCTTGGTTGGATTCTGCACCCCACAAAGGGAAGCAAATGTGGGAAGACCTCAAGCCACCTTCAAATCATAAACATCCACCTCTACAGTTTTTTTAGAGAATTTGAGCAGTAGGGTTTTAATATTTTCCCTTTGTGATTGTGCCACCATTTTTCCGACTTTTGTTAAGAAGAAAAATCAGAGTCCATTCTAGAATAAAAACAACCAAAGCTCTAAGATCTTGGTAACATGTATTTTAAAATATTTTATTTATATAGAGTTGTCCAAAAATGACAATGAATATTTCATTTACCATGAAATTTCTGATTCTTCCATTTAAAAAGTCAAAAACAGTTGTCAATTTACATATCTTTAAATTAACCAAAGTATTTATTTTCAACTTTGATAAAGTCTGCTAATAATGACAAAGAACAAAGTTGCTAGAAAACAATTGATGGGCTTCAGATCCATAAAGAGTGTTGTAATTTCTAGGTGTCCTCTGACCCAGTACTACTTTCTTCTTCTCTCTCTCTTTTTTTTTACTTAGTCAATAAGTTGATTGTTTTTGTCTGAAAAATCCTCATATAAAATTATTGTTTGGTTTAGCTTTTACCGGCCAGCTCCTTAGTTCTGAGGAAGCATGCCTTCTTTTGAATTGTCCAATCTTTCATCTGAGCAAGGGACATTTTGAGATGTCCCTTTTTAACTTCTCCCTTGGGCTTCCTTTCATAGACTGGATCACCTCATATAGCAGGGTGAGCTTTCTTATACATCTCATCCCTCATGTCTGGAGTAACATTGTCCTTGTAAGCGTCTTCATCTTCTTCCATTGAATAACACAAGCAACCTGCAATGTTCTGACCCAGGATATGTTTCTGATGAACTTCAGCATTCAACTCCTGCTTCCATTTGGTACTATGAAGGATAGACAAGCCTCTATCCCCAGCTCCCTTCTATTCCCCCAAAACTTCATTGTCAGGGTAGTTCTGGCAAGGCCTGCATCCAAATAGCTTGTAAAAGCACCAGGCTGGGCATCCAGGCTTTCCACGTTGTGTTCATGTCCAGTCACCTCCACTTGGCCTTGACACACCTTGTCTATGCCAGACCTGCTGAGAAGCCTGCGGGCCAGCAGCAGGCCAGGACAATATGCTGTGGTTAATTTGCCAGGCCAACCTGCACACCATATTCTCGTAGTTCATGTGCACGAGCTGCTCAGACTGTCATCCTCCCTTCTGCTTGGGCACAAGCAGCTTGGCAGACGATGTCTCTGTTAGTTATATCAACTGCCATTTGGTATTTGGGTGCATTGTATTTCTTTTCATCCTGTGTCACCAAACAAATCTAAGTTTAGTAATCAGTTTTACCTTCTTGTTATCTTCTATATTTCACTTGGCATCTCTTAAAATAGGCTTCGTTCTTAACAATTTTAGCAAAACTCTTCTTGTGGGGTGGAGGCCCACGTCCCCAGCCTCACACAGACAGTGCTGGGGGTGGGGAAAACCCAGTACCTTCACTACAAGGTAAATACTTTGTATTAGCCTCTTTACTCTCTTGAAACTTAGAGATGATGAAAACTACTTGCATATATGATTCTTAATATTAATTTAACTTCTTAGTTGGAATGTAAGAGAAAAATGAAAAGAAAGTAATTTATGATGAAATAAAATGTAAATTATCAGTGCTCAGGCAAGTATTGATTAGAACACAGAATGAGATACTCAGAGGCTTGTACCTATATGGAGTAAGTTTGAATTTAAGAAAAGGAAAATGGGGCAGCGCCTGTGGCTCAGTGAGTGGGGCGCCAGCCCCATATACCGAGAGTGGCGGGTTCAAACCCGGCCTCGGCCGAACTGCAAAACAGAGAAATGGCCGTGTGTTGTGGCGGGCGCCTGTAGTCCTGGGTGCTCGGGAGGCTGAGGCTAGAGAATCGCCTGTGCCTAGGAGGTGAAGGTTGCTGTGAGCTGTGCGATGCCACTGCACTCTATGGAGTGAGACTCTGTCTCTCCAAAAAAAAAAAAAAAAATAAAGAAAAGAAAAGGAAAATGATCAGAAGCCATTTGGTACTAAAAGGAAAGGAAATGTACAAGAAGAGATGAGTGTAGACGCTAGAATAGAAGCTAATATTAAGGCATGTGTGAAACCAGATCAGACTTATCAGTATGTGATAGGATAGACGGAAATAACTTCAGTTAACGTAGGAAAAATGTGGGAAGAAATCATAGACACGAATGAAGTGAATAAAAGAGCGGTATTTTTATAAATGGCCGGGGTATTATTTAAAAGTACATAATCAGATAATTCCCTCTGTTGTCACGTGGACCAGGTGATGACAAAGTGTAAGAGAAGTTGCAGCTTCTTGTAATTCCATCTCATATCAGTTCCTACTCTCAGACGCCAGGTTTTTAAAGACATTGGAGATCTATTCTTTGGCAGCAGCAAGAAATAAAGGGTGGATTGGTCAAAAGAACAGTAATACAAGAAGGTTGCTAGAGAAGTCAAGGAGTAGGTAGATATCTGGGATAAGCTTCAGAACAAGATTGAAAACTATTAGTAATAGGGACCCTTCTATTAATCATTTCAGTATGTAATATTTAGAAAAGGGACATCTTATTATTATATAGCGTCTTTAAAAATATGTAGAACGGCTACATATATCTAATATAAAGTAGTTCTCAAACAACCTTTATTAATAAAATGTAGTGCGTTAGTGAATCTCTGCTAATTTAAGAATATTTGGTTGTCAGTTTCTTAAAAGTAATTTCTAAATCTCTTGTCACACATTCCCATGTGAGCTGACACATCCCAGCTGCATTGCAGATGGAAAAACAGTGAGTGACATCATTATTGATGGCACGGCTTTTTGAAACAATAGGCAATTTTTTCATTAAACGATAATCTTCCTCTGGTTTATAGAGGGGTCGCTTTCCTGGAGAATTTCAGAGTACACTGAAACTGCACCGAAACGTTGGTTTTGTGTGTCCTGGGCTTAGTGGCCATAAGGGCTCTTCACGTGTGTGACTGTGTTACAAGTTTCCCAGAATGGGAGTCGAGGCCAGCTCTTTGTTTAACCAGGCTGTTCTGCACTTAGTAGGCTACCTGCTGTCCCGGGAATCAGCAGGCTAAAGGCAATTGTACCATCCCCGTTGTTATTAATCATCGCTTTGTATTTTATGTATTTCTGATTTTTTGTTTTTTGAGACAAAGTCTCTCTCTCTTGCCCTGTGTAGAGTAGGGTAGAGTCATTGTAGCTCGCAGAAACCTCAAATTCTTGGGTTGGAGCAATCTTCTTGCCTCAGCCTCCTGAGTAGCGGGGACTACTGGTGTGAGCCACCATGTCCAGCTAGCTTTTCTATTCTTAGTAGAGACGGGGCCTCACTTTTCTCAAGCTAGTTTTTCTAATTTTAGTAACAACAAGTTCTCAACGCTTGTTCAGGCTGGTCTGGAAATCCTGAGCTCAGGCAATCCATCATCCTTGGCCTCCCAGAGTGCTGGGATTACAGGTGTAAGTCATAGCACTTGGCTGTATTTCTGATTCTTTGACTTACAGGAGAATTATTGAACCTGAAGAGACTTGTCCAGTTCCTACCCATAATAAAAAATTTATCTCTCAGGGTGCTTTTCTTTTCTTTACTTTCTTGCTTTTTTTTTTTTTTTTTTTGAGATAGAGGCTCACTATGTCACCCTGTGTAGAGTGGTGTGGCATCACAGCTCACAGCAACTTCAAACCCTTGGTCTTAAGCGATTCTCTTGCTTCAGCCTCCCAAGTAGCTGGGACTACAGGCACCCACCACAACGCCTGGCTATTTTTTTTCTCTTTCTTTTTTTTTTTTTTTTTGGTTGCAGTTGTCATTGTTGTTTAGCAGGCCTGGACCAGGCTTGAATCCACCAGCTGCGATGTATGTGACTGGCACCCTACTCACTGAGCTATGGGCGCCTCTCGGGGTGCTTTTCATATGAAACCAATTAATCCACACTTCTACCATCTCTTCTGCAGTCTACTTTTGCTTATAAATCCACTCTCTAAAAGCACGGGCACCCTGCTCACATTACCAGATGTAATTTGGGCACATTAGTATGTGCAAAGGTGCCCAATGCATACAGAGGTTTTCTCCTCAAGGGGAACTGCCTGCTGGCTTGTGCAGGCCAGGAGACTAATTACCATCACCCCCCAAAACTGACAGTGATAAAGGAAGAAGTCAATGAAATTAGACAGATCAAGCGGAATCAAACTTAATTAGAAGCACATAAAAAGAGTGCCCAGGGTCACTGTCCACCTGCCCTACATAGCCCCAGGCCAGGCACCAGACAACCAAGGCAGCTCAATGCCTCACAGTCTGCTGAATGTATACAAACTAGTCAGTTCTAAACCTCTTTGCCCTTTCTCACTTGTTCTTTCCCTTGGAAAACACAGTAAAGCTCCTTTCCACATTTTCCCCTCTGTCTCCTGATAGACCTGGGTCTTCTCTGTGTGGTCCGTGTGGTGTGTCATGCTCCCTCCTTTCCGGATCTGTGAGTAACAAACTGTATTTTTAATGACCATTGTCTCCTGATCTTTTGACCTTAGCTGAATAATAATAAAACCTACCTTGTGAAACACCCATTTACTATGACAACTAGAAGTACCCCTACCCGTGTTTTCAGAACACCCTTGAGCGAGTCTTCCCAGGTTGAGAATCATGGTTCAAATGTCTCTTGTGTGTAGGAGGCTCTCCCCAAATGGCAGGTGGGTGAGAGCTTTTCCTGGCTCTCTCTGTTCCTCCCCGACACACACACACACACACACTTTTCCCATGCCTCATATAAATGCTTTTCTTTCCATTTTCTTCTTTCTTTTTTGGTATAAAGTGACTCTGTAGGGATGACCCCAATATTCCTCAGCCCAGATGTCTGAGTGTGAGCCGCCGTGTGGATTCAGCATCAGTCCCCATCGTGCAGGGCTCTGTGTCACCTGCAGGCCTCCAAGCTCGCGTCAAGAGCTCACAAGCAAACATCTGGTCCTCTCAAAGAGTTTTCATTGCATAAACTCTTTTTATGTGCTTCCAGTTAAGTTTGATTCTGCTTGATCTGTCTAATTTCATTGACTTCTTCCTTCATCACTGTCAATTTTGGGGGGCAATGGTAATTAGTCTTCTGGCCTGCACAAGCCAGCAGGCAGTTCCCCTTGAGGAGAAAACCTCCGTATGCATTGGGCGCTTTTGCACATATTAATGTTCCCAAATTACATCTGGTAATGTGAGCAGGGTTCCCGTGCTTTTAGAGTGTGGATTTATAAGCAAAAACGAGTGCAGAAGCCAGCCAGGGAGCTGAGCGGCCTCCACGCCAACTTGGATTTGGCAGCTCTCCACTTCAGTTAGAGTAGATTAATTAGGAGGATTTTGAATGTCCAGACGGAGTAAGGCTGAGATGGTTTAATTAGTAAATCAACCTTTAATAGTCAATTTGTTTCTAATTTTTTTTTCTCACTCTGAAAAGTCTCTCAGACTTTGCTGCCCTGTTCATCCCTGAAGTCATCACCTTAGTTGGGGCCTTGCTGTACCTGCTGCGCCTGACCCCGACGATTTGAAGCTTTGTAATGCCTTCCTGGGTCTCTAGGCTTCACCCCTTCCCCACCCTGCACCTGCTGCTCACTTCTAATCTATCTTCCTTACAAACGCCCCAGACGGACCAACGTGTATAGAATGGAGGCTGATGCCTGCAGGGCCCCCCAGCCCACCCCAAGCTGCCCTGGTGCTGACTCGCATGTCTCTCTCTGCTCAGTTGCACTGGTGGGGTTGGGCCTGTGTCTCCCACATTCCCAGCACCCCACATGGGGTGGCCAGATGAAACACAGGGTACCCATTTAAATTAGAATTTCATATAGACTACAAATCATTTGGAGGACATGACTTAACACTATTTGTTCTTTATTTGAAATTCAAATTCAATCGAGCATGCTGGATTCCTTTTCTAAATCTAGAGACCCAACTGTACTTCTGTCTACCTCTTTTTTTTCTGGGAGTTTTTCCTCTGCTGGAAGGCCCTGCTTCCCCTCCGAGTCAGTGGAAACCCTGCGATGACAATATCCCACCACCCTGCATCCTTCTCAGGGTTGGTCTGGTTGTCTCCGTTAGAATGAAGGTCATGAGAAGGTCAAGTACCTACCTGATTCATTTGTGAGTCCTTCAGACCACCAGACAGTAGGATTAGTCATTTCTGCTTGGTAACTGATGTCTCTGGAACAGGATTTTGTAAACTGAGGAACAGGGAGACAAGACACAGGACATCTTGAACCCAGATGACCTCCCCAGCTTCCTTGTCAGTGTGCTGAGGCCTCACGTGCCCTGTTCCATTTTGGGGGCTGACAGCTGGAACTGCGACCCCAGGGAGATGAGCCAGCCTCCCCCTCCTGCCTCTGTACAAAATGCTGAGTTATTTATTTCTCAGTAAAGCATCCTCCACAGTGAGTCAGGGCTGGAGGGAGATATCATTTTCCAAAGATTTAGTGAGCAAAAGAGGACACGGTCATTAAGCAGCAAATCTCAGCTCCACTGCAGGAAACTGGAGGGGCCTGACCCTGTTGGGGTTGTGTGTGTGTGTGCACACGTGTATGTGTGCACACTTGTGTGTGTACATGTTTGCACTCACATGTGTGCATAACCGTATGTATGCATGTGTCTATGTATGTACATATGTGTGTTTACACACATAGGGTGATCAGTACAGCCCAAAGTTTGAAACCTATTTTATGAAATTATATTTACTCTTATATAACTTCCTCTTATATTGAAGTAGAGTGGAGCTGATGTTTTGTTTCAGGATTCTGTGTGGTGCACCCAATATGTGAAGATATACAATTATTTCCTTTGGAACAAGCAAATTGTACCTCATTTCACCTTTAAAATGTGCATATAGACAATATTCTTTTCTCTCTGATAGTTCTGAAAACTTGAGATGTAATACATCAGATGAATATATGTTCATTATAAAATGTTTGGAAAGTTTATGAAGAAGCAGGAAAAAAATCCAATTATCTCAAATCTCACTTGCCAGAACTAACAATATTTTCCAATCTTTTTTCTAGACATTTTTCTATACCTAGTTGAGTTCATATTGTATATGTCAGTTTCGTTCTCTCTCCTTTTTTCTTTCGAAAGAGAGTCTCACTTTGTCTCCCTGGGTACAGTGCCTTGGCGGCGCATAGCTCACAGAAACCACAAACTCTTGGGCTCGAGTGATCCTCTTACCTCGGCCTTCTGAGTAGCTGAGACTACAGCACCCACCCATGACACCTGGCTAGTTTCTTTTTCTATTTTTAGTAGAGATGGGGTCTTGGTCTTGTTCAGGTTCGTCTCAAACTCCTGAGCTCAGGTGATCCACCCGCCTCAGCCTCCCAGAGTGCTAGGACTGTAGACGTGAGCCACCACGTCCAGCCAAGTTTCTCTCTATGTTTTAAAAATATTTTTATCTTCAGCATTTATACACATTTAAAAAAGTATCGTGAACATCTTACTACATGAAAGTAATGGCTTCCTGCACCTTTCTCCTACTTTGCAATTTTAAATATTAGTTACCTTTTCTGCGAATATGTTTGTGCTCAGGTGTATGTCCCCACTTTTCATTGTTGTGTCATCTAGATTCCTAGGGTTATAATTGTTAATTCAGAAATCCATGAGGATCTGAAGGCATCTGAGTCCCGCTGCCAACTGCTGCCACTAAAGGAGGCCCCCCTTCCACTATGACTGGGGGTGGAGACCTGGGGGCCCTCAGCAGAAGAACCATTGCTGGGTGTGCGTGAGACAGCCAAGGGTGTGGCAGGGTCATTTCCATGATGTCTGTGTTATCATCTACTTTTATTTCTGCAAACTATCCATGCATGCATGTGAACAGAGGCTTATTCTGTAACTGGTCCTTGAAGTCACCATGGTGCAGGGGATGAGGCAAGACTCGATTCTGTTCAAAAGAGGTAGTATCCTCGCTGTAGCCGGAGTGTGCTCAGACAGGCGGGATCTGCAAGCCAGAGTGCGCCCCCTAGAGCTACCGGCTGTGCATCCTTGGACAGGCCTTGCTGGCCCTCCCTTTCCTATTGGGAAGTGGAGGTGATAATAAAACCCTGCATGTCATTGGTCATAGGACTGTGTGATTGAATACAAATGAAGACCCTGGATAGCTCCTGGAACACAGAAATACTAGCTGTGATATGATCTAATTGTCCCGGTGCTACACATTCTCTTCTGACGAAAGGAAGGTTACCAGTTCTGCCAGCATCTTGAACGCCAGCCTGCATTCATTTCCTTGGCCTGCTGTAACCAAGTACCACAAAACAAGTGGCTTATACAAAACAACTTCATTGTCTCTCACTACTGGAGGCCATAAATCTGAGACCTGCTTATTGGCAGGGTTGGTTTCTCCTGAGGCTTCCTTCTCTGGCCGGCAGATGTCTGCCTTCTCCCTGTGTCTTCACAGGAGCGTCCCTCTGTGTGTCTGTGTCCTAATCTTCTCTTAGGAGGACACCAGTCAGATGGGATTAGTTTTCTCCCTGTAACTTCATTGTGCCTTAATCACCTCTGTAAAGAACATGCCTCCAAATGCAGTCTCATTTGGAAGTACTGAGGGTTAGGACTTCACATGTGAAATCTTGGGGCACGACGCAGTTCACAACCACGGTCAACACTGAGTTGCCAGCAACCTATCACCTGCCTTCACCTTTCAAAGGTGAGGGTTCCGTGCACTCTTCCCTTTGTGCTTGTAATCAATCACCTCTCTGATTCCTTTGATTAGAGTGTGTGAGGCTTGCATATCTCTCTTTTGCTCCATGATCAAAGTACTAAAATAGTCTTCCTATAGGCCTTTTTTATTCTGGTCAGTTGTAGAATGTAGGCCTTTAAGGTAAGTTGCATTCATCAAACTTAAGCTAGAATGGATAAGCAAAGGAAACTGAGAAGGGTTAAAGAAAGGGTTTCCTTTCATTTCCTCATGTAAGGAGGGCAAAGTGACTGGCCAGTGGGATGAAATGAATTTGGAGAACACTTTTGAAGAATGACGATGTATTTCATATGGAAATGTCAGCATTGGGACTTTTTCCTCTTTGTGGAAGTTTCTATTAATTAATCCTTTCATGCACCTATGTCAGTCCCTCCCTCTTGTCTAGTAATCCAAGCAAACATCAAAGATAGGCAAAAGAAGAGTAATAGCAAAATAGGAGGGCAATGCAGGGCAGAGGCGCAACTATGGGAAATATTCAACCTAATTAAAAAATGCTGATTGACCATCTATTCAAAAGACTTCTTGAGGAAAGTGGAGTCCAGGACATCCTAGTGTTGCAGGAAGATGAGGTCCAATGGAAAATAAGAACATGCAAAAACCATGTTTAAGAGAGAAAGGGCTTTATTCTAGCCGGTGGATCTATGGCATGGAAGAGTTCGAAATGGCCACGCTTCCTGACTGGCTCCATCTTTCCCTTTTAGTCCTTAGTCAAAATGTTTTGGCCACAGGGTGCAGTGGCTCATGCCTATAATACCAGAACTGTGGAAGGCTGAAGTGGGAGGATTGCTTGAGCTCAGGAGTTCAAGGCTTGTCTGAGTGAGAGTGAGACCCCGACTCATGAACAAAATTGAAAAACCCAGCCAGGTGCTGTAGCAAGAGCCTGTAACCCTAGCAGTTTTGGAGGCTGAGGTAGTGGGATGCCCACAGCCCGAGTCTGAGGTTGCAGTGAGCTACGAAGCCATTGCACTCTGCTCAGGGCATAGGGTAGAACTCTGTCTTGAGAACAAACAAACAAAATTACAACAACAACAAAAACCCAAGAAAAAAAATGTTCTGGCCCATGAGTACCTTTCTCATTGGTCAATTTGAATCAAGCTGGAGAAGCAGACTTGGCTTTTATAGAATCTGGCGTTTATAGGAGCAGAAACAAGTGTTAGATTCCAGGTCCCCGGAAGTTAAGTTTCTACAAATTCCTAAGATCTAAGGATCCCAAATCCAAGATCCAAGGTCACCACAGGGAGGACCTTGCAGGTGTGTCCTTGGGGCCTCTTTGAGAAGACCTCTGTTCTCTTAGATCTCACTTTTTCTGGGTATCCCCTCTCACTAGCAGATGGCTCTGGATCAGGCCCAGGATAGGGAGCTAGAGCCCAGGCAATGCCTTGGGGCAGGGGCATCCCTGCTTTGTATACAGGGTGTATATTGGAAATATTAACATCGAGTAATATATTATATTGATAATAATTAGCTAAGATGTTCTATTATAGAATCTTCTTCTAAATAATAATACTCCTTTTAATTGTATTTTATTTTTTAGGAACTTTTGGTTTAAGGAAACCGTGGTATTTCCCCTTTACTGCCCCTTACTGGAAGAGCCTGAGTGGCTTGCTGGAGAAGAGGCAGCCCTCTTTGAGTTCTGGTCTGTTCTTCTTCAACAAGAACTTTGGTAACAAAGGTTTGTAAGGAGTGGCACTATTGGGTGCATGTATTTTTCCTCTGGTCAGTTTTGGTTTTTGCATTTTATTCCTGGTCCATCTTTTGTGACTGTGTGTTGTTTCCTACAGACTCACTTTTAGGTTGTCTCAGGCTGGGAAACAGTTGCAGGGCAAGTTTCAGGTAGTGTCCTGGAAGTGTTCCCTCACTGCAGCCCAGGAAGGCCAAGGTTGGCCTTCTTCTCGCTGTCTGTTATTCAGCATTCTCTCCTCCATGCATTATGTACATCTATGTGTATATATATATATATAATGAAGTAAACTCTTAAGGCCCCCCCCCACAAGCTGACTGAATGGGCCCCCTCTTGGTGAAAGAGATCTCTAAAACTAAGTTACTATCCATGAGAAGGGAGGTCAGACTGGCCTCCCTTCTTGGAGACATTCTTTATAACTCATAAACTAGCCCAAGGCCATGCAAGACAAACCTTCAGGTCCTCAATTTACTTAGCAAACCTCTTGAATGTGGATATTTGACTTGTGGCTTCTGTCTGATTAACAGACTTACTTAACTTAAATAGTCCAAGCCTTTAGACAAAGCTTTATTTCTTTAACCAATTACAAATCAAAGAATCTTTAAACACACCTTTAACCTTTATGGGCCCCCTACCCCTACTTTGACCCTTTTTGGGTCAAACCAATGTATGCCTTCCAAGTATTGATTTACAACTTTATGTGTAATTCCTGTCTCCCTGAAATGTATAAAACCAAACTGCAGCCCCACCACAGTGGGCCCACTTGCTCAAGGCTTCATGGGCAGGGCTCCAGGCAACGTTTCTCAAATTCACCTTGGACTAAACCTCTTTACATTATTTTACACAGTTTGACTTCTTTTCCATTGACATATTATAATTGAATAAAAGTGAAACTTTAGTCCAAAAGTGAATGTGTGTAAAGAGTAAGAGCAAAAGTGGATATCTACAAGGCATAATGAACTTTAACATTTTTAATTTAATTTAATTTTTAAGTTTTAATGCTTCCATGAGAAAAATGACCACTGCCCTTTGCAAATAGGGCTCATCGTTCCCATCCCTCCATGGTCCAGCTACAGCACATTCCTGCAGATGCAGGCACACGGCCACTTGCAGAAAAGGACGACTTCTCAGGAAATTATGCGGAAACACAGATGTGTCACCCAGAAATGGACAGGCTCCCCCCCCGCCCCCCCCACCCCATAGTGGTTTTATTCTATGGGCCTGTCTATGTTGGAAAGTGAATTTCTTTTTGACTAAACAAGTAGCATATGAATTTTTAAAGAAAAATTTTAACACATCAACAAGCACCTATCAACTCTTATCTCCTCAGGAGACTATTTCGTATGGATATTTTGGTGTGTAACTGATCTGCCTATCATCTTTTCTCTGCTTATACACAAATACATGTGTGTATTTTAATTTTTATATTTTTAAAAAATGGTTATCATAAGACTTTGAAACTTTATAGTCAGTGATAGCTTTAACTTTTGCCACTCAAGAATCTATTTACTACTTTTGGTGTTACCGAAAGCTCAGCACTTGTCCTCAAAGCTGCATCAGGAAAACGAGAACAAGTGGTTTGAGGAGAAGGAAAGGCACATTGTTACTTAGTCGGCAAGGAGGAGACTTGTGCTCTCAACATGCCAAATTTCTGAACAGAAGCAGAAATACAGAGCTTTTAAAATCGAGGGCCTATTGTTATTCAACTATAATTAATGGGTTAATAATTCTAATTCTCCTATCTCCTTGGAAGACAAACCATGACCTCCACCCATCTGGGAGGCCCCAGGGCTACTCCAGCCACTCTAGTCCGGCATCTCCATCTCACACAGTTCAGCTGAGCCGTTTCCTGTAGCATGAAGAACAAAAGATGCTTCCCTGCTCTTTCCTCCCTTAGCCCAAGGCAGGGATCCTCCTCAGTTTCCAAAAAGAATGGGGGAAGTTTTGAAGAGACACAAAACATTTTTGTCATTTTTTTCCGGCCATTCCCTCTGCTACATTGGTAAAGAAAAATTTCTAAATTGCTCTGCATGTTTCACAGAGCTAGAATTCAATTTTAAGGGAGAACTCTGAGTTAATAAGTATACGAATGATTTCTGAGACTTTTGAAGTCTTCTGTTAGTGGATGAAGAGGGTCCGACCACCTGCCAATGTCAGCCAATATGCAGAGACAGGGATAAGTCCTTCAAACTTTATTTGAGAGAATAGTGAGTAGCCTTTCTAGGACTCCTCTTCCATTTCCAAAGTCCCAGTTTTATACCATAACTCATGACCCATGATAAACAATAATTGACATAATGCATGACCCAAAACAAAATTCCAATTCAAAAGTTAATCTCCTAAATCAATTTCCTTAAACTGCTCAATATTTGCACTTTTGGGTTAAAGCTGAATTCACAAAACAGCAAGAGTGGTAGTCCTGAGGTGAAGGTCAGGTAGGACCTACACTGAGCAGACCAGCTGTGTTGTCTCAGCCCTAACCTGAATAGCTCCATTGCCTTTTCACTACCTGTGCTTTCGTCATGACCGTACCTCTTCCTCACAGGGTCATCTCCGCAAAACAAGGAAGGAGAGCTTGAAGGAGGTGCCCCAGGTGTCGTCCTAGTGTCTGTGACCAAGGAATACGAGGGTCACAAGGTGGCAGTCCGAGACCTCACCCTCACCTTCCACAGAGACCAAATCACGGCCCTGCTGGGGACGAACGGTGCTGGGAAAACCACCATCATGTGGGTCCCATTTTACCTTCTTGAATGTTGGGCATTTAACTCTTAAAAGTATCAGTTTACCTGAGAGACAAAATGTTTGATTTCTCTTTCCTATTTTTGAAAATTTAGAGCCTCAATGTAGAGTTTAGAGACACAAGAGAAAGATAGAGCACTCTCACTAGAGTGGCCCTGTGTCCTCAACCACATAGGTGCCCTTTAGGCCCAGAATAGGGCCCAAGGGGTAAGGGTGGTTTTGTTTTGTATGTTCAAATCTTTAATTCTTTTATTTTCTACCAATAATTTACCTTGTTTTAGTCTTTGAAAGTCCTGTGACCCTTTGAGTTTTGTCCTACTAAGGGTAATTTTGTCTGCTTATCTATGGGAAGATGAATATCAGAATATTTGCAATTTTTTAAAAAACCTGGCCATTTCTCTTCTTCTGTTCTGCTTTTTATGTGGTTATGTTCTTGTTAAGGCTGGGGTTTTGGTTTAGGATCCAGTGGCTCCGGATTTGAGTAAAGAATCAAATCACGTGACCCCAGAGCAGGGGTCCTCAAACTACAGCCCGTGGGCCACATGAGTTGGTGTGAATTGTATTTGTTCACATTTTGTTTTTTACCTCAAAATAAGATATGTGCAGTGTGCGTAGGAATTTGGTCATAGTTTTTTTTTTTTAAACGATAGTCCGGCCCTCCAACAGTCTGAGGGACAGTGAATTGGCCCCCTATTTAAAAACTTTGAGGACTCCTGGCCCAGAGGAACAGAGTTCAAACATTCATGGCCTTGAGCTGGCTATGAAAATGGTGGCTTAAGGCTAAACTGCTAAAATTAAGACATATCTGTTTTAAACAAATTAATTTCTTTTTATTATTTTTCTCACTGAATTATGCTAAAATTGGGAAAGTGAAATATATACCAATAATGACTCAGAAAGCCAGCTCTCCACATCCTGAATTTACTAAGATGCATTTCTTACAAGGAAAACCCAGATTGCTTCTTTAGCAGATCAATGAGAATTTGGAATTTCTCGCTGTTTCAAGGTTCACTGCTCACACTGCTTTTAGTGTATGTTTGCAGTATATTTTGATTCATCCAAAGTGGTCATCTCATCATGGAAGTTCTTAGATGAGAGACTGAGAGACCAACTTACTTCATGTTAAACAAAAATCTTTGAGACTCATATGGGACATGTATAAACTATTCTGTGGTATCCCCCAAATAGGCCTGAAAATAATACAGCAAAGAACTGCTCAGCAAATGTGGTCAGGCATAGTTTACGTGCAGTAGACAGTATCCATGGAAGTATACCAGCTGGTGAGTTTTGACATGTGTTTGGTTAATGGTAGAACAAACACCATGGAGAAGATCAAGAGCCTTTTTGTCCTCCTCGGTGATCTCCATTGCCCTCCTTCCATCCCAGCCCCCATATGACCATTGATCTGCTATTTGTCCTACAAATTAGTTTGCTTATTCTACAATGTCATATAAATTGAATCATGCCTGGCTTCTTTCACTCAGCAATCTGCCTTGGAGACTCATCAGTGACAGTGATGTGTCAGCAGCCTGGCCCTTAGGATTGCCCAGTGGTCTGCTGCTTGGAGGCACCAAAGTCTGTGTCTTCATCTGGTGCAGGACATTGAGGCTCTTCTCCCTTTCCAGTGATTGTGAACAAAGCTTGTACAAACATTTTTTGCACATAGTAGATGCATGTTTCACTTTTTAGAAATAAGAAAACAGTTTAAAATCTAAATAATATACTTCCTGCAGCAAGGAAGCAGAACATGGCAATCCTCAGGCTCCCTTTGGTAAAGTCAGCCAAGTGAGTTCATGGTGACAGGCTGCTTGAGTTCTCTTGGTTTTGACATGGACAGATTGCCTCTTAGACTTGGAAGAAAGACTGGCTGTAGGGGTGGGAGTCTAGGTTTGCATTTCTGTTTTGCATATGTCTAATTAGGAGAATTTAGGTACATGTCTTTAGCCTGTTCCCTCATCTGTAAAAACAAAGTTGGTTTTTAACCTTTCCAAAATTTGATACAATTGTAATAATCTCTGGCCACAATTCAAATGTCCCCAACTTACGATGCCTGGACTTAGGATTTTTTGACTCTCCGATGGTATGAAAGTGATGCACATCAAGTAGAAACTGTACTGTGAGTGCCCATATGACTATTCTGCTTTCTATTTTCAGTATTGAATAAATTACACGAGGTGTTGAATAGTCTGTTATAAAATAGGCTTTATGTTACATGATTTTATTCAATTGTAGGCTAACGTAAATTTCTGAACATGTTTAAGGTTGGTGAAACTATGATGTTTGGAAGGTTCAGTGTACTAAATACATTTTCAATTTATAATATTTTTAACTTACAAAGGGAATGTCAGGATATAACGGGATCATAAGTCAAGGAGTGTCTATACATCATGTGGGAGTATAGACCTTATCACAGGCTCACATTTCTGAGATTAACAAACCAAAATTCCCATTAAGCTCCTCACAACGTTTAAGTTCTATAGGAGATGGATCAGCAGAAGGCAAGTGCTCTAGGCAGGATGTGTGCATCTCCCTGGAGCCAGACGAGCTGCTGAAGTCCAGATCATCAGCAACTCGTGTCCTAGCACTGACGTATTTCCTCTGGCAGATCCATGTTGACGGGGCTGTACCCTCCCACTTCTGGAACCATCACCATCAATGGCATGAGCCTGCAGACAGACTTGTCGAGGATCAGAAGGGAGCTTGGGGTGTGTCCACAGCAGGACATCTTGTTGGACAGCCTCACCGTCCGGGAACATCTGCTGCTCTTCGCTTCCATAAAGGCACCTCAGTGGACCAAGAAGGAGCTGTATCAGCAAGTCAATAAGTTAGTAAAATGATCCCTTTGCTCCTCCTGTTTCTGCCCATTGTGTAAGTGAAGACGATAGAAAGAGACACTTTAAACAACCATTTCTGTCTACATTTATTAGAATGTTAAGTCTGGAATTATGACATAGCACCAACATGGGGAATGCCAGAGAAGTCTTTGAGGGAAGACACTGAATTTGATTTGATGTGTCTTTAGAGTGGGAAAGAGATGAGCTAATGTGGGGAAGTTCAGCCCAGGTTGTTGGTGGAAGTTTGTGTGCCTAAAGCAAAGGGTTCATCTGGGTGTCTTGAAATGAAAAGAATGCTAAGGCAGGCAGGGCAACTGGTTGTCAGAACCTTACTGGTCATGTGAAAGAGTTTGAACCTTTCTGTGTAAGCGGGCATTCGTGAGCTGGGGTTGTGCTGAGCCTGAGATCTGGAGCAGAGCCATCTCTTGCTATACCTTAGCACTGTAGCCCTGCATGGGAAAACACAGAGTGGCCACTGCACACAAAGGTGACAAAAGCCCGATTGGTGACTGTGTCAGTGGGGTTGTGGGCCAGAAAGGGCTGAATTTGAAGACTATTTGAACTTGGAAGAATTAGGTCATGCTGACCAACTGGCTGTGCAAGGCAGGAGGAAGTGAAGCAGTCCAGGAAGGGTCATGTAGATTGGGTAGGATATGGGTGAGTCCACACAGAAGGCTGAGCCCTCCACTGAAATGGAACAGCAAAATGAAGATGCCGGGGAGAGATCGTATATGGGCAGAGAAAGAAAGCGGGCATCCAGGATGGCAGAAAAACAAAAGGAAGACTCTAATCTCTCGGGGCTGATAGAGGCTTATTGGAGTAAAAGGGACAGATGGTTATTCCTGGTAGAGAACAATGTGTTGTTTGAGGGTTACGACCTTGGAGGGATAGATTGGAGGGGAAAGTGAGCAGCGAGTCACAGAAAGCAGCAGGGAGAGGAAGCACTAATCCAGTGGCGGGCCCTCAATTCAGGAGACAGTGGTGGTTAAATGGGCAGGCTGTGTGTCCTGTGCTGTACTTTGCCCCCTCAGGAGGATGTGGCTCTGTTCCCTGGGGCTGGGACTGCATCCTTGCCAATGCCAATGGAAAGACTTTGCGAAGCAGAACATCAGCCAGGGCGTGAGCGTGCAGCGTATGTATGTATAAATGGGGAGTGGCTGCGCACACCTAAGAAGAATAGAAGTTAACAAACTCTTATATGTTGTCGTTATTTTGCAATAATGACATTTGCAATAACGAATTTTGCAACATTTGCAATAACTTTGCCAGTTCTACATTTAAAAAATACATGTTTATAATTACTATTTAATGAAGCTAGGGTGTATATTATTTTGTTCTGTGTGACTGTACTTCTTTATTACTTTTTCATGTATGTGCTTCCGGGTGATGGAATTCTATCTTGATGTTTCTAGCACTAGAATACAGAGAAAAAGAGGAATGATTCTTCAGATTATTACATATTTTATGCACCTTTGGTATGTTATTCATTGGAAATCAAGAGAGGCATTTGCAGTGAGGACGTGCCGGTCCATCCTTCCATCTGCTCCGCTGGTCTGTCCTTGGGTGCTGGCGCTTCCATCCCCAGCAGTGTGGTCCTCCTTCCTTGGGCTTTGCACATTGAGGCAGGACGGCAGGGCTGCAGCTGGTCTTCCTGCCTGCTGCAGGCTTTTCCTTCTGTGCCTGCAATTCCTTCTGCTCACCTCTGTAAGGCTCATATTCCTTGTCACCCCAGCCCACCACCTGCTCTTGCTAAACCAATATTGTAGCTTCCTAAGTGTCTCCCACTTTCAGCCAGGTGTACACCGTCTTCCTGTTCCCTGACCCAGATTATTCTCCACATCGCAGCCAGTGCTCATTAGAAACATGTCCAGGTGCTGGCCTTCTCTGCCCACCACCTTTCAAAGACTCTCCACCACACCTAGAATGAAATCCAAAGGTTATGGTGGCCTATAATAATGCGATTTATGTTCTTGTGCCTATTGTCCCAGATTTATTATTAGTGTCCCCTCCTCCACCTCGAAATCCTTCTCCTTTAGGCAACAAATTACAGGGTTCTGCCACCCCTTCTCACGTCACTTCCCATCTCTCTCATCCTTCACTGCACTGTGCCAGCCACTAGTCTTGTTGCAGCTCCCTAAACACACAAAGCAGGGGCCCAGCCTTATTGCCTTTGCACTTACTGCTCCCTCTGCCTAGCCTGCTGTGTTGCCACCCTCAGCTTGGTGTGCCACTGCCTCACTGTGCTGGGGTTCTTCCCAAACATTTTATTAGAGAAGACCTTCTGAGCATCCCGACTAAACACTACTGCCTACCTCTGACCCTTGTGAGTCCTCTCAATTTCTCATATCTTGATTTTTTTCCCCCATAACATTTATCACCCCTAACACCCTATTTATATTTGTTTTCTGCTTCTTCCTACCAATTGTAAATCCTTGAGTATGAGAATGTTGTCTGTTTGGTTTACTACAGTACAAAAATGTTCTTTGAGTTGAACAATGGAATGAATGAATCACGATATTTTCGTACTGGAAATCCTCCACGTCGTTTCATCGTCTACACAATGATGCTCACTACTTTAGTTTGGAGATGCAAAGGACTTAGCCCTCTTTTCTCATCCTAACTTTCTAACTTTTATCCTGCTGCTCCTCATTCATTCATTTCACATACTTTACTTATTCAATCTATGGTCAACATTGTGTCAGTTCGACAGGGCTGCCGTTACCGAGGACTACAGAATGGGTTGCTGTAGCAACAGACATTTATTCTCTCTTCCCCATGGGGGTCCTGAAGAGTATTGAGAGACCTGGTAATGGCCACCTAATTGGAAGCTCTTTCTAGTGGCTGGTGGAGGATGGGGTAAGCTGGAGCAAGCCCACATTGGGAGGGCTAGTAGAAGAGGTCCATGGAAGGGAAGGAAGAAGCAGGGGCATCATGACAATTCCCTAATTTTTGGTTTGGGCAAATAGAATGTTTCTCAAAATATAGGTGACCCTTAACAACACAGATTTGTACTCTTCAGGTCTACTTATGTGCAGATTTTTTTCAATATAAGTTATGCCAAGTGTGCACACCTCTCTTGCCTCCACTTTCCCATCTTCCACCTCTTCTGCTTCACCCACCTCTGAGTCAGCAAAAACATCTTCCTCCTCAGCCTACTTAACATGCAGATGACAAGGGTAAAGTATTTATGATGATCCACTTGCACTTAAAGAACAGTAAATACTCTTGCCTTACCTTCTTGTGGGGCCTCTGTTTTCTTGGTGTGCCGAGAAATCCTGAGACCCTTCAGGGACCAGAATCCTCCCACTGTGGCCCTGGAATGTTGTGTGACACATGTGAGTTAGGGCAGAAAAGAGCACCCTGTGATCCTCCTCAGGTGGCCCAGGAAGGACCTTCTGCTTCTAGACTCACCGAAGACTTTAGTTTGTTAACTTTATTTTTGTACTGGGTGCTACTGTGGTTATATTCCAGGCACCTCATATGGGTGGTGTCATGTAAGTGTCTTTCCCATGTGACACAGGATGATGGTCAAGGGGATGGGACCACACAACTCATGGAGGGAAGCCAGGATCTGACCCAGATCACTCAGGTGTGAAGTCCACTTTCCTCCATTTCCTTCGTGCTGGCTGCTGTAGCACCCTGGGGATGGAAGCCTCAGGGGGGAGATTCTCTGGCACATTTCCAGCGTCCTTGCCCTGACCACAGTGTAGATACCCATCAGGGCATTTCAAGGGTCTGAGAAGTGAAGAAAATTTGTCAATTGCTCTCCCTGTGTCTAGGCAATGTAGATGACGTCAGTTAGTTTAAAAATGTGCTCAGCTGGGCAGCGCTGTGGCTCAAAGGAGTAGGGCACCAGCCCCATATGCTGGAGGTGGTGGGTTCAAACCCAGCCCTGGCCAAAAATTGCAAAAAACAAAACAAAACAATGTGCTAAGCCTTGGGAGTCATTTTGGGTGGGCCACAGTGAGGAACCTGGGGATAAAGCAGCCTGAATGCTGTGGAACATGCCTCTGAGCATCTGCCCCTTAAGGACTCTCACATGAAGAAGGTCGTCTTCAGGCGAAGATGGAGCTAATTGCACACACAAGATCCTGAAGGAGCAAAGTTAGGTGATACTAGGGAAGTTCTTCTGTTGGCGAGAAGAAAACAAGAATACGGTGGAGGCCATGCTCCTCAGGGGTCAGGGGCTAAAGTGAGCATCGGGGAAAAACCACGCTACAGTTTTTCAGTGGAGAGCAGCATGGGAAGATAACAAAAGCTTCTGCAGGAAGGCACCACTGCACTGTGTGGGCTCACTCCGCATACTGGGAAGGCGTCAGTATTTGTTCAGATGATCTCAAGTCTGAATGCATGGCTATGTTTAGAGACCAGCTATGTGGCAAGTGCATGTGTGGGTCAAATCTCTCTCTGAGTAGATGCCCACACTGTGGGAGTCACGTGCAAACTAAGCACGAATGAGGGGAAAAACCCTCAAGAGACAGAAGCCCATTGTGTAAAGTGGTGGATAGCATCGCAGATTGATTTGAGTAGTTACCCCGTCTCTCAGAGTTCTCCTTGTTGTCATATCAAGTGGGCATTCTCTACTACTGCAAGGTGAGCTAGTTCCCATGTCCCACTATCTTCAGAAAGTGTCTGGTAATCATAATAATATTGGTGATGTGGACACTCAGATATACAGGGAGATGTTCACTTGGTGCTGTTTAAACCTATCTCGAAGTTGAGTGGGCACGTGATGAGAAGTGGCTAAATGTTATATGGAGTAGATAGTACTAAATAGCAAATTGGCTATGTGCAATATCACTTCTCCTAAAAAAGTTACCGGTCACCTATTTTAATTTAAAAAATGTATCTACCCTGGAGCACAGTGAACTCTATTGTGATTGTGACTGGGGGCTTCACTCCATCATCTAACCACGTAACACAGGCTTCGTCTTCTTATTTCGGTGCCTGGCAACCTTCATGATTATTGGTTCACAGCATGTCACCTAGCAACAAAGCCATTTTGCACGAAAGCAATCAGAATGAGATCATGTTTTGGGACAGTCGCTCTCAATTAGAGAGAGGGAAAACTGAAGACACCTGATTTGTGTCCCACTCGTTGCTTATTAATCTCCTGTCGCTCCACTCGGTTTCCTCAGTGTGCTTCATTACAATGTGAGTCGGAGGGAGGCGGCCTCCCTAGCAGAATCTTTAGAGTAAACACTTGTCAGCGTCAATCACTACTTTTTTGCCCTTAATTTAGCCTAGAGAAGATAAGCATGGTCAAGAGAGGAAGTCTGAAAGACCTTTAAGTCAATGTGATGTTATTATGCAGCCGACCTTACCACGTAGAATTCTGGCAAGCACTAGGGAACTCAGGTTGGAGGAACATCTTTTTGATGGTAGTGAGATGGTTGAGGGCCTAAGTGTGGGGAGGGGAGAAGAGAGAGCAAAGGATTGAGTCCTGGACGCTCCAACATGAAGGGTATGGAGAGATGAGGATGGACCAGCCCAGCAGGCAAGAAAGAGAAACCAGTAGGGAAGGAGGAACATGAGGGAGTGAAACCAAGTCTACTAAGGATAAGGGAGGGATCAGCACATCAAAAGAGGGTGAAGAAAAGTGAAGTCTGAGAGGATGACCCTTGGGCACAGTATGTGGCGGCTTCCAGGAGAGCGATTCTGGTGGTGTCATGGGACTGACGGTCTTACTGAAGTCAGTTAATGAGAAAATGGAAGCAATGCTGGCAATAGCATGCCCTCCTAGCAGTTTTGCTATCAAGGGAAGCAAATAAGTGGGATGATATCAAGAAGGAAAAGTGAGTCCAAAAGACGAATGCCTCCAAGACAGAAACCAAGCAGAGTCTTTGTATACAGAGGATTCTTTGTACATAGAGAGCAGGTGGTTTACTGGAACATGGTGCAGGACATGACAGGCAAAGGGGTCTAGACAGGAGAAAAGGGATGAACTCTCCTGACCTGAGACTACAGCTGGCTCAGTTATGGTAACAGGAGGCAGAACAGAGAGTGTAGGTGTTTCTATTCGACTTCCATGTTTTTCAGGGTCATGAATGTGTGCAAACAAATAATTGTAATGATGAACATGGTCTTTAAACTCAGAGAAAAGGTGAGAAGGATCTCAAGGTGGTGATGGCCAGGGAAAAACTGGGTTTTGTGTAGTTAAGTGATTGCTGGAAGCTAGGATCAGCTGGTGGTCAGAAGGGGCTGCATGGGATCAAGACTCTGGAAGAGTTGTGGTTATGAGTGAGTGGGATTGGTGGGGATGACAGGAGGAAGTGCTATATCAAACATCAAAATCTCCAGGAGTAAAGGTAAGAGGACTAGAGAAAAGCCCAGACACAAGCACAGATTCAGGAGTAGGTGGATGGTAGCAAAAGCGAAGGCTGTGGTGATGTGCTCTGATGGCCTGACATTCAGGGCTGGGGCTCTCCAGGAAGGTGGGGATTTGTAGACTGAAGGTCACAGTGAGATGCAAAGAGTCACATCTAGATCTCATGAAAGAAAGACCCGATAGATTTATGAAGGGTATTGTGTTCTGGCTTAAGCCCATCGCTCTTGTCTTATCTGAGGTCATTATACAACTTCCTCTGTACTTCAAGGACACATTGTTTTGTTGTTGTTGTTCTTTGCATGTGCCATTCATTCTCCCCAAAGTCCCAAAAAATGCTTTTCCTCCTTTTCAGGGACACATAGTTCAAGTGTCTCCATGTCACCACCCTCCACCACTCATCTGGATGACTTCTTTCTCTTCTCTCTGGAGTTGGAGAAAATCCCCATAGCATCTGGGAGTTTATCATTAACTTTATCATATGTTGTTATCATTGCTTGTCTGCCTTTCCCACTAGACTCTGAGTTTCTTAAATCAAAAACAAGATTCGATTTATTTTTCTAGCCCTAGCAGGTGGCAGGTGCCATGCGTTGTAGAGGTTCAATAATCATTTCTTGAATAAATGAATGGATGATTGAAGAGAAACATCTAAAACACATTTTCTAGTGTGTAATTGAGACTTAATATGAAAAGTTTCCTCCTTCTCCTGCTGCTTCCCCGATGTTCTCAACCCTTTTGAGGACAAAATTCAGAAATTTAACTGCAGAATTTTTTTTTTTTTTTGTAAGCTACATATCAATAATTAGAAAAATTCTAGCCCCTAGATAACTTTGGACTTTGAAATGTTTAGAAAATTCACCAGGAAAATAAATCTGGTTAGTGTTCACAAACTGTTGTCTTCTTTAATTTTTAAGTTCGATCTAAGCATCTGAACTGTGTCCAGAATCCAGCAGAGTGGACCTCTCTAAGAGAGAGTCTTCTGGGAGTCTAGCCAGGGGCAGTTTGTTTATGTTTCTGCTGTAACATGTATCTCAGTGTGTTCTCACTGGGTATGTAAAAGTGATTTCTCCACCAAGATCTGTGTCCTGGAGAAGGATCTGTGCTTTGCTACCCTTTGACTCTTCCCTCCCCCATATACCACCAGTGTGCGCTCAACACCTTATGATGCCTTTGGGCCCTTTGTTCAATCTTGCAAGAATTTATAAAATACACATGAATGGAACAGACTTTTTCTCACTTCCTCCACCTCATCATTATCACCCATCACGTCCTTGGGAATTAAAAAAAAAAAAAAATGAAATAAGGGGAAAATTTTGGCAGAAAATATGTTAAAGTTCAAAATGCATCAGAAAAAATGGGCTTCTACCAAAAACAAGCACAAGTGCAGAGTGAAACACATTGGTCAGTTTCCTGCCAGCCAGGTGCACACAGGATACCAGAAAGCAAGCCTCAGCCTCTGAACAAATTTCCCTGGAGAGCAGGGTACCTTTTGCTCACTCTGTGTCTGGCACCTATGTAGGGAAAGTGCAGGTGGGTACCAGGTGGCACGGGGCCAAAACCAGTCCTGATGCACAATGTGGGGGCTAGGAAGAGGCAGTGAGCTTTCAGCGTAGTCAGGAAGTGCAATGAAGCAGTGCAGTGGGGCCACCAAAGAGGGGCCGATAGAAGAAACAGAAAGGTGGAGCTTTGGGTGATGCGTAACCAGAGCATTCATCTTTGAGAACATCTGACATCTTACTGACTTGTTTTCTTGTCTATTTGTCTTCTCCTTTGTCTGACCACTGGTTAATATATTTAAAACTGGGCACAATTCATTCACTTCCTTTGTGGTATCTGGATTTCCCAGGTGGGAAGCTGTTGGTAGACTGTAGGGCCAAGAATTCATCTGCTGAAACTGAAACATCCATCTTCCTCCTTGCAGCTGGATGTTGTCAATAATGGGAATACCTGAAAAGCAGTGGCATAAATTACTTCTATAAATCTTGGTTGAGATTTAACCAGCAGAAAAATGCACCGTAAGACTTGGATGAGACATTTAGCACATAGCTTGAGCACTAGGTACTGAGAACCTGGCACTGAGACCAGGATGGAAAGTATATAAATAATGAAACAGGCATGAACAATTTACACCAAACAATGGGATTCACTCTAGTCTTTGCTTAAGATTCTGGAGTCTTCTAGAACCTAAATGTTCTTGAAGCTCAACCATATAGAACTGGTCTCATCCTCCTTTGCCTGCCTAGCCTTCTGGCCCTGACGACAGAGTTACACTTTTAGTCCTGGCCATCAGGGAGTTATAAGCACATCTGTAGCTTGGGAGAGGATGGCACTGTGGTCCAAGTGGTCAGGGGAAGGCTTTAGGAAGGCATCACTTAAACTAGGTCTTTAACAATGACGAAAGGTTTAAGTAAGTGATGTGGAGTGGCAAGTATTCAGGTGGTGCTGACAAAGCAAGGTGGTGAGTGCAGACTATTTGTGAGAAAAGAGAGTGGACCCACAAAAGATGAGCAAAGAGTCACATAGGGAGAATGGTATGCCTGGCATCTGAAGTCTGGAACTACAAGGCCTACATGAGAGAATAAGAGACTTATTCATGGCATTAATGGCAACTGATAATTTATATACTTTGCACGTGGCATTTCACTGAAACTATCCAATAAGTCAGGAAGATGGGGAAATCCAAATTTAGTGCATGGTGGGTTAGCGAGTTAAGGGCTTCTCTGGTAGGTGCTGGAGCTGGGCTAGGCCTTGCTACTTCTGACTGCTTCTGACTGCACTGGTGCCTCAGCCATTCCACCACTCTCCATACTGGCTAGGGGAGGACAGGGCCCTCCTTGGCAGGAGATATAAATAAGATGAGTAAGTGCTTCCCCAAGAGAAGAAACACTCAAGTATGTCCAAGCACAAGATGTGGCAGGTCTGCTGAGTGACATCACATTTAGTCCATTGGCGTGGTCCCATCTAGGCCTTGAGAGGCAGTGCCACTGTCGAGACTCAGGTGTGTCCTTGAAGGATTTGTGATTTATAAAGATCTCAGACACTGTTAAGACATTTTGTATAGAGTGAAATTCAAAGCAAAGTCTTCAGGTTTTCAGGCAAAAGAATAAGGCCTTCATTCTTCCTTTAGAACTCTTCAGAACGTGGACTTGACCCAGCATCAGCACAAGCAGACCCGAGCGCTGTCTGGAGGCATGAAGAGGAAGCTGTCCATCGGCATTGCTTTCCTGGGCACATCGAGCACCGTTGTTCTGGATGAGCCCACCAGCGGGGTGGACCCCTGCTCCCGCTGCAGCCTCTGGGACATTCTACTCAAGTACCGAGAAGGTAGAGCTGGGCCTCTTTCTTCTTTCTCCATCTACAGTACTGTGGCCCAGGAAAAGGATAGCTAGTGTCCGTGTAGAACCAAGTCATAGTCCAACGAAGACATGTTATCCTTTTCAGAAAAAAAGTATATTTTTATAAGAGTTTATAGAGATAGACTTATCAGATAATATCTCTGTAGGGTTCAGAATTGTGTACTTAGTGTTTAACCCTTTAACGTGATACCAGCAATGACGTGATCCACATGCATTATGATTAGTGTTGAAACCACATTCATCTCAAGTGTAGATTATTAGAAGCAGCAGCCTAGTGATCATTTAGGACAAGGCCTTCTTTTCTTGGCTGAGGAAACTGAGGCACAGACCAATGAGCATATAATTTACTCTGTGGACTGAAATTTGAAATAATAGGTCTTATGGACTTTAGAAAATCAAAGTTGATTTTATTGTGAACCCAGGTTGAGGACTGCAGCCCAGAAACAGGTTCTCTTACATGCAGGATGATAGACGCGGGTGGTGGAGCAAAGGGGGTGTTCTTACAGTTCTGCGCAGTGCTCAGTGGGGCTGTGTGTAGGATCAGCACGCGTGCAGTGAGTGGACATGAGGCACAGAGTTATGAGCATGTGGGCGACGTAGGTCAGGGGCGGATCACTGCTTCCATCCTGCCTTGGAGCTCCATGTGATGTGGAAGCTGATGATCAGCACACGCCAGGGAAGGGTTTAACAGACTTCAGGAGAGTTCAGCTTTGGTTCACAGGCTCAGTTTCTATGACCTGTGTGTCTAAGCTGCAGCCATCTTGGGCCGCTCTAAACACTTTTTCTTTCAGAGTTTCCTTTTTCTGATAGCTCATGGCTACAGAGACAGTTTACTGCACCAAAGGTGGGTGGAACTTGGGACTTGGGTCCATATTTCTCACTTCTATTATGGCTTACTTCCCACTGAGGGCATTTGATGAGCAGCTACTAATTTCTAACTTCTGATCCTTTCTGCACTCCTGACAGCCAGGACGTGTTCCTATATGTACTTTGTATAAAAACACTCTAATTTGGAAAGAAACACTTCTCAGTGCTGGTAAACAAGCATACAGGCATCAGTGGCAGGATTAACAAGTAATCTTGTAAAACGTTGTTTTGCATTTTTCTTTTTTGCATAAAAGACCTTCTGACTTGACCTTCACCTCCACTCTGCCTCCACCTCCCTGGGGATAGATTAGGATTTGTTACTGAAGAAAGATAGAGAAAGAATAAGAAAGAGCCCCTCCAATTCCTTAGCATGCAGAGGGATGAGCCGAGAAGCCTCAGATCATCAAAATCTCTCTTAAAGCTTAGCCACAGGCTAGGCCCAGAAAGGAGGATAATACAAAGGGAGCATCAAAGAACCAGTAAAGAATGATCCTGTTCCTTTCTACAATACAATTTTAGAGGAATTATGGAAGGAGTAGTCAGAAAAGAAAGCAGGAAAATTAAGCAAACAGATGTGGCCTTTGTTCCATTCTGGATTTGGGAATTGCACGAGAAAAAGGAGGGTTTTGTTGATGGTGATGGCTCCTCAGCCCTGGTGCAGCCATAGCAGAATTATTGAGGCTGAGCAGAAAGCTGGGATGTGGGAGGCCCTGAGCTTTGTTACTCAGAGGGAGACAGGGTCTGCTAGGGATGCTGCCATGGAAGAACACGGGGCCCTTGAAGCTGGCTAGCCGGAAGCTAGGGCAGAGATTCCGCGGTCTGTCAGGAGCACAGCCAGGGAGCACTCTGCTCTGACTGACCCCACTACAAATGCCCAAGTGGAGAGGGCTACAGTGCCAGGTGGTCCTAGTCATTACTCGGACATCATAGGAGGTTGACCACACTGCACCCAACGAGCCTAATCTTTCCCCATCGCCATGAGATCACCAGGCCTCCTCGCTTCATTTACCTAAGCCCCCTTTGGGGAGAGCATAGAAGGGCCACTTGAAGGGAGTGATTAAATTTTGAGATGAAACCGAACTGGATGAAATAATTTGCCTGCTGAGGGCTGATGAGGAAGATGAACGGGAAATGGAGAAATAGATTACACTGGCTGTGCACACGTGGGCTGCAGGGTGCAGTGGACGTTGCAAGCCCACTGCTCTCTTGTGTTTCAAAAATCAGAAATGGAGTCTTAAAAGTCTAGCATAACACTTGAGTAACCAGCATAAAGGTTACTTTGGGCAGAGAACCGGATACAATACAAGTGTCAGAAACAGATGGCTGTCTTCAGTTTCAGTTGTTACAAATATTTTCCTACTGTTCTCCATTGCCTGGCAATGTTTTTTATCTCTGGAGGGCTCCTCTGGAATCATCCCTGTGCTGATTGAAGAGCAAAATCAATAGGACGTAAGTGATTAGATAGGTGGTACTGGAAAAAATATATACTTTCAAGAATCAAAATGTATATTTATTTCTGGAAGCAGCTTGAAACCTCCAGGTAACTGATACAGCTCTGTGAAATAGATCTAAGGCCTGGGCAAAAACAAATGTTCCCTGCTGAGTAGAAAGCAATCTTCTGTTGGAGCACCAGAGCACGGAGGGCTCTGTCTACCTGGAATTCTGTGTTTCTTGCTTTGTGATGTAACATGTGAGCTCTTGATCAGCCCTGGTACCAGGACTCCTGTGCCTCCCAGGGAAAAATTAATAAGGAAGCAAAAGATACTGTTGCCGGAATTTCTCTCTGCGGCGGGTCCTTGGTTTCGAACTTTTCTCTGATCCTGCTTGCATCTGAAGAGTAGAATTTGGAAAAAAGGCTGTTTGTTCAGGCCTGGAAAATGGAGGTGCCTGTCCAGTCTAGAAAAGGGGAGCCTGTATCAATCACAGCAACTGGCACATCACCACTCAACATCTGTAAGAGTCACCTAGCAGCTCTGCACTCCCTGCGTGACCTGGGAGTAATTTTCAAATTCTCCTGGGATGTAGTGTTCTCGTTTGCGAATGGAGATAGTTGTACCATCGTGCAGAGTTTTGGGAGGATGCACTGTATGTGAAAGTTCATGGCTCAGTGTGTGGGTGTATAATCAATGACAGGTTATCATTATTATTGTAAAAATAATTGAGAGACATGAATGTGGGAAGTGCAAGTTTTAGAGGAAAGGAGGTAGAACGCATTAATCAGAGAGGGTATCTTGGGGGAAAATAGAGCAATAGTGTTCTTCAAGTTATGGGATTTTTCCTGAACCCAACTTGGGTCCAGTTGCCCAGAGCAGCAAGGCCAAACACTGACTCGCAGGCTGCAGTGAGAGAAAGGAAGGTGTTTACTGCACGACACCAAGCAGAGGGAACAGGCAGCTACGCTTCAGACCCAAACTCCCGGAAGGATTCCTAGCAGGATTTTAAAGGCAGGCAGAACATTTCAGGAAAGCTGCAAGGCAATGCATGGAGGTTGTACATTAGTTAGAGCCCCAGAGGAAGGATAGCTTGAAGTGAGGGCTTATGGGACATAGATGGCGTCAGAGAATTGGCTACGGAAGCAGTTATCTGCAAACTTGGGGCCAGTGGAAAGGAATGTTAATGTTTGGCCGGAGGATGTGACTCCAGGACCTTCAGGAAGAAACTTAGAGCAAAGAACAGCAGTTGAGAGTTCAGGCCTCACTTCCTTCACAGCAGGGGTCACAGTTGGCATTTTTCATCTGGTGGGGGTGCAGGTTTCTGAAAACCTATATATGTTTCAGAAACATGTGTCAAAGTGTTATCTTTTAGTTTCTGTAGGGAACTCAAGAACCTTGTGACTCTGACTTGTATCGGCGACTATTGTTTTAAGTCATTATTACCTTCTTGTGTATCAGGTTGCTCATTCACTGTTCAGGGCTAGTTAGGTGCCTAGAATTTCCCTTGAAGGGACTGAAGACTTTCCCTTTATTTCCATGCTTGGGGGGGGGGGGCTGGGAGGCTCCTAAGAGGGGTCCCGTCTACATTTTGGATGTGTCTCGATTTTCTTTAGCATTAACTAAGAAAATAATCAAAGTCTGTGAGTTTAACCTAAATTCTTTGAGATCAAAGTCTGTGAGTTTAACCTAAATTCTTTGAAAATTCATTTTTTTTTATTCACCAGCTTCTTTAAGGTATAATTGACAAATAAAAATTTTTTATATTTATGGTATACGGAGCAATGATTTGATACACAGGTGGCCCTCTGTGTCTGTAAGTTGTGCATCTGTGGATGCAAACAAGCTTGCATGGAAAACATTTAGTAAACTAAAAAACAATAAGAAATAACAATATAGTATTAAGAAATAATACCAACAAAACCAATATAGTATGACAAGTATTTACACAGCATTGACATTGTGTTAGATATTATAAGTAATCTAGAAGTGATTTAAAGTGCAAGGATGGATGTGCAATGTGCGTAGGTTATATGCAAATACTATGCCATTATATAGAAAAATCTTATTTTGCTATATGGGTGCAAAATCGGTGACAGATTATCATTATTATTGTTAAAATAGATGAGAGTGGTGACTATACTGAAGTGAACGTCCCAGGGATAGTGAGGGACAAATATATGTATACACTGTGGAATGATTAAAGCAAATTAACAAGTCTGTCATCTCACACACATATCCTTTCTTTTGGTGTGTGTGGTAAGAGCACATACGATCTAATCTCTTAGCGATTCTCAAGTATATAATGCTTTATTATTAATACAGTGCATCATTATTAATTATAGTCAGCAGGCTGTACAGCCCATCACTTGCACGTACTCATCTTGTATAACTGAAACTTTGGGTAACAACATCTCCCCACGCCCCATCCCACCACCGTCTCTGCTCCCCCTTAGCTCTTGGTAACCACCATTCTACTCTGCTTTTCTTTTGGTTAATTAGCTTCCAGTTAACTTTTATTTTTAGACTACTTCATTGTATGGAAATTTATTATCTGAATTTCATGGTAGCTCTAACCGGAGTCTCTAAACTTCCTTTAATACCAAAATTAGGGCTTGAACACGTTTTCTTGGTCTCAAAGAACTTGACCTTGCTCTTTGAGACACATCTGTGCTGTGAATTTATTACTGTGGACCTCCAAACTCTGTTGCTTTTGGGTCACTTTATGGTTTCTTTCTAGAGTCATCTTTCTTTTTTTAATGAATTCAAAGTTCTAGTCTTAATTCCTGTCCTCTATTGGTATTATTATTTTTACCCGTTTTTGTTTTTAATTGCTACATACGAAGTGCATGTATCTATGGGGTGTGATTTTTTTGATGCATCCCTTATGTAATGATCAAATCAGGGTAATTAGCATATCCATCGCCTCAAACATTTAATCGAGTAGAATTAAAAACATGTTCAACCTTCTCTCTGAAAATTTGCTGTTGCAATAGGAGTCAATCTATGTGTTTATGTCTATTCAATAAAATAGAACAGGTTGAATTGGGCTCAGTGTAAGCCAGTGGGGAATATTGAAGCTAAAAACAGTAACAGCTTCCCTTTACGTAACTGAAGTAAACTTTACCCAAATAGATTTTAGCTTCTCTAGCCTTGCTCTTCTAAGGTAAATCTGAGGCTTTTTCTCCTCAAGCAAAGGTTGTGAAACTTGACACAGTGCTAGAATTCATGGAGGACACATGAGTGTAACACTTTTTTTCAGCAAAAAGTGGGCGTAGATGCTGGGCCCGGAGGCATCTTCCTCCAGGGAGGGCCCAAGTAGCCCCTGTATCCCAGCTCCCTGCATCTCCCACAACTTGCTGTCTGTGGGTCACCACTGCTGTGGGTTTTCCCAGGGAGAAAATGGTGTATGTTCTGATCCTGCTACGTTTGATGCTTTAATTCATACGGCTCCATCTCAGACATCATTTTTTTTATGATTAATTTCTGCCTTAACACAAGACTGTGATTTTCCTATGCAATCGCCCTTCCATAGCATAAAGCCTTCTCCCTGATTACAGAAGAGATTTGTCGTCTGAAGAGAAATGAGGAGGACTTCAGTATCAGAGGGGAGAGAGGCCCTTCTAACCTTTATTTTATTTTTTTAAATTTCTTGCCTGCATCCATTCAGTGATCAGCCCGTCATTCCTAGAGAACGAGGTGGCTGCGCATAAGGACTCTCTGCTTCGTTTCTGGGTTTCGCCCTTAGCGTCTGTCAAGTGCCCCCTTTGGCTCTGGAAGGGGAAGGAAGATTTGTAGAAACAACTGTGGAGAAAAGCATTTCAGGGTCTCTAAATTGCAAAGTGTCCTTGGCTAACACATTTCAACAGGACCTACTTCAATCTGTTTCAACCTAAAAATTGGTGACCTTTAATTCACGCCTTGCATTACCATTCCAAGGAGAGGGAGGGTGGCCCTCTTCAGGGCTTTGTCATGTCAGTCCTGATTCTCCCTGTGCTTGGACCCAGGTCGCACGATCATCTTCACAACTCACCACCTGGACGAAGCGGAGGTGCTCAGTGACCGTGTGGCCATCCTCCAGCAGGGCCAGCTCAGGTGCTGTGATCACCCCTCCTGCCTGAAGGAGGCATATGGCCAGGGGCTCAGCCTGACCCTCACGAAGCAGGTGAGAAGTACAGCCACCTTGCTTCCTGGGGAAGTCCCACTGCTCTCTGTGGGATAAGAAACATATTGTGGCAATTAGGCAATAATAACATCTCATTAGAGGCCTTCTGTGTACAACAGCCCGGAGGCCAAAGTCAGTGCCCCAGGGCTGAGCAAAGGGAGCTATCCTCTGGGAACCCGATGATGCATTTTTGATAACCAGAAGGAAATATTAATACATGGAGGGTAAGAATTATCTGACAGTAGGAGCTGCTGTGAGTGTCGAGGTCAGGAAGTATCATTATTTAGGTGTTCTTGAAATACCTTTCTGACAATGATACTTCATTTAAGAGGTTAAAATTTAGTCCTACTGCAGAAACAAGGTGGTGAGGGCCTAGGTCATGTTTTCCAACATTTTTATCACACAGAACTCTTGAACCGAACTTTCATACCACACTTAAATAAATTATGTTTATCAAAAAAAGAATAAAAAAGAGAATATACTCGCTGTGCTTTGAATTTCTTTCAAAAATAATTTAATTACTGATCTTTAAGAATTTTTGTGGCATACCTAAATCCTCTCACGGTCCACCAGTTGAAAAATCACTGGCTAGTGGGGTGGACCTGCACGTCTGTAGTTAGCATTGCCTGTGTCAACTGTGACAAGCAAGAGTGGCCCTGGAGTTGGGACTGGAGTGGGAGTGGCACCTCCCACTCTTGATCATTGGTAGCCCTCATAAGGTCTGCCGTTGACCTCTAAGCCAACGTTCCTATTTGCTTCCTGTCTAATTCAGGGTGATACTTCACCATTCTGAGACCGCTCCTTTCCTCTGTAGCTGAGAATTCTTGTCTTCCTTTTAAGACTCAGCCCCCTCCATAGTACAATTTCTAGTCTAGAGTCCTTCATGATTATCCCAGGGGATCAACAGAGGATGAGGAGGAGGCACTTCATGAAGGCATGAATAGCTGAGGCGGCCACAGCTGCCCAGTAGCCACAGGGGGCATGCAGGTGTGGCCTCACCTGGTTTACCACCATAGATTTATATTTTAAAAAAGAAAGAAAAGAATGCAATGTATTGTTGAGGTGCCTATTGCTTAAATGTGGTTTCATTTAAGCTATGAAGGGGAATTTCAAAATAATTTGCATGCAATCAGTTGATATATATTTGAATTGACATTCCTTACTGCTTCTTCAGGTTTTTGTTTTATTTTGTTTTTTACAGCCTTCTGTTTTGGAGGTCCATGATCCAAAAGACGTAGCTCGTGTTACATCCCTCATCCAGAACTACATTCCGCAAGCGTTTCTCAAAGGCAGCAGTGGGGGTGAGCTGACTTACACCATTCCACAGGATGCAGACAAGACCTGCTTCAAAGGGCTCTTCCAGGCCCTGGATCAGAACTTACAAGCTCTGCATCTCACGGGCTACGGGATCTCAGACACCACCCTGGAAGAGGTACTGAGAAGTACTGAGCATGCTTTTATCACTTACCCATTTTGGCCATTCTATATTCGGTGAACAGATATGGGCAAAAGGGATGGAGAACGTGGTGCGTTTTTACTTTGTCCAAGTTCTGCTCAGCGTCAGGCACAGTGGGATCCAGTAACTGAATTAACACCCCTGACAGGTGACTATTGTTCTTTATGGAAAATAACATTCCTCTGTCTGTGAACTTAGATGTCTTTAATCCAAAATCATTACCTGTCTAAACAATTTTTAATGGTGAACAGCAGCTGGTCCTAGTTCCCTACATGGAACCCTCTTCACTGCGGGCTGCTGTCCTGAAGTCACTGTCCCCGAGCTGGGTGAGCAGTCAGTCCACCCTGCTGACTCCAAGCAGGCAGGCTCCCACCCCCCAGAACCCCCTTTGCTTTGCCTGGGACTGAGCAGGATAAGACCAACCGGAGACAGAATGAGGCACTTCCTGCAGGAGGAAGTTGCTGTGCTGTGCAGTCGAACCTAAGGCCAGTCCTGTCCGGGGTTGGTTGAGGTTGGTTTTGTGTGTGAGCCATATTTGAATTTTAATTTTACATTTCTATCACTTAGATAAAGTGCTTCAGATTTCTAAAGAAAGGTCAAGTGGTACAAATTAAAAAATGATCTGGGAAGAATTTTCGACAAGTTTCTCTAAATTACTCAGAAATAGTAATAGTGCCTGATCAGGTTTTTAAGGAATAGTTGACATTTAACTTCTGAAACAATATTAAAAAATAACCATGAAGAAGTAGTATATGGTGACTTTTAGAAAGTCAAGGTCTGAACATTCGGTTGTGTTTTGGGATAAATTTTGGACTGAGGGCACATCTCAGGGTTAGTGGCACCAGAGGAAAAGCAACCTTTTGTGTGACAAATCAATGTCATCCCAAGTGGATAGCAGCCATCACAACCTTTGTCTGGAATAAATCATCATAAAAGATCATAAAACTGGAAAAATATAATATTACAAAATGCTTTCATCCATAGAATGTATTTATTCACCTGAAACTCCATAACTTATTATTCTTATTTGAAAGTTGAGGAAGCCATAGAGATCTAAAAATAGACCTGCCATTCGATCCTACAATTCCTCTACTATGTATATATCCAGAAGAGCAAAAACCACATTATAACAAAGATATTTGTACCAGAATGTTTATTGCAGCCCAATTCATAATTGCTAAGTCATGGAAGAAGCCCAAGTGCCCATCGACCCACAAATGGGTTAATAAATTGTGGTACACCATGGAATATTACGCAGCCTTAAAGAAAGATGGAGACTTTACCTCTTTCATGTTTACATGGATGGAGCTGGAACATATTCTTCTTAGCAAAGTATCTCAAGAATGGTAGAAAAAGTATCAAATGTACTCAGCCCTACTATGAAACCAAGTTATAGCTTTCATATGAAAACTATAACCTAATTATAGTCCAAGAATATGGGGAAAGAGGATACGGAGGGGAGGGGGGAAGATGGGTGGAGGAAGGGTAATTGGTAGGCCCACACCTATGGTGCATCTTACAAGGGTATATGTGAAATTTACTAAGGGTAGAATATAAATGTCTTAACACAATAACTAAGAAAATGCGGTGAAGGCTATGTTAACCAGTTTGATGAAAATATTTCAAATTGTATATAAAACCAGCACACTGTACCCCACGATTGCATTAATGTACACAGCTATGATTTAATTTTTAAAAAGCTGTCGAAAAGAAAGAAAGAAAGTTGAGGAAGCTGAAGCTCAGAGGGGCTAAATTCTCTACCCCAAACCACCACGTTCACTGACGGTGGAGCTGTATTTAAATCTAGGTTTTCTAGAGGTTAACCCAGTTCTACAGACATGCCCAAGCTTCTGTGGGTGATGCCCTGAGTTCCATAGACCATCAGGCGGGGGAGCATCCATTCCTACCACCTCTTTTTAATAGTGCAAGTTGGGGTACACAGAGACAAACAAGAACAGCCTAATGTGCACACAATGGATCTGAGCTTTTTTCTGCAGAGTGCAGAGTGGCTGCCCCTGTCAGTGTCTGGCTGTCTCCTCCTTTCCTTCTGCAGGTCTGGACATAAGTTCCACCTCCCGAGGGGATCCCAGGCTCCTCAGCATCAGCTCTGTCCCATCCTCCCCACCGGCCTCTGTCCTGTGTACTTTCTCTTCATGCCTCTTCCCCAGCTTGTCAGACATCCCATGCAACCCAAGATCCGCAAGAGCTTGTATCTTCTCTGCTCACCTCCCTTCCTCAGTGTCCAGGGCACTTGGTGGTTCTAGTGGTTGCTTAATAAATATTTTCTTAATGAATTTTGTGCAAGGCACATTCGTCTAGCTTCTGGGAGTGGCCTGTTACAATGGGAAGCATCTGTGTTCTAAATCAGAATTTCTTCTTCCTGAGGTCTAGGAACTTGAATAAATTTCTCAGCTCTGTCAGCCTCAGTTTTTTCATCTTTATTTTATTTTTATTAATTTTTTTTCAGAGACAGGGGCATCTCACTTTGTTGTCCAGGCTGTCCCGGAACTCCTGGGCTCAAGTGATCCTCCTGCCCCAGCCTCCCAAGTAGTTGAAACTATAGGTGCACACCACTATGCCTGGTGCCAGTTTTTTGATCCTTAAAATGGAAAATTCAGAACAATTTACACAATTATTCTAAGGATTAACAATAATGGTTAAATGCCTGGAACAAACGGGTTGGTCTAAATTGCTAGTGACTATTCTAACCTGCCGTGGCATGGCATGAGACATTGCTGCCATAGCTTTGGAGTAACATTGGAATGAAATCATCTTGCTGATCCCCAGAGGGTATCTTTTTCTGGGGAATTTTTGGTCAGACAGTAGTCTTCCTCGTGCAAATGTAGAACACGAAATTTCCTAAGCCTGTTCTTACCCTGATTGCATGAGTCAGGATGGGTTTAGAGTTCTGTGAATGTAGATTTGCAGGCTTGTAGCTGACTAAAACACTGTACACAAATGCAGCTATGCCACACACACTTGTTGCTAACTTCTGAAATGTAGATAAGAAGTCCAAATAATATATTAGAAAGCTATAATTGGTGTAGTTGGGAACTCTTGACCGGCATGAGTTAGTTTCCCTGCACACATAACAAGTACCACCTTCAGAAAGTTGTTTTGTTATCTTGGGTCACTTCAAAAGAAAGGTAAAATAATTTTTTTTGGCCTGTAAGGAGAAGTTATCAAAAAAGCACGAACTTGTTAGTTTGTCACTCTAATTCTTCCCCAGGTTAACCAGGCTGTTTACTAGTTGTTTGGATCATATATGAATAAACGGAACACGTTTATAAACTCCCTGGACTCTCAGGGTAGAGAAGGAGACCCTGTGGAAATATTGTTCAAGTTGTTTGGACCAAGCACGCTTATCAATCAAATCATGTGTTTATTCTCAATAGGTGTATATTTACTTAATTACGATATATGTGGCAGGAAAAGTTGGTGTTCCTTTTATGGGAGTGGCGTATTAAATATTGGTGGCAAAATAAGGAACATCAGGGACTCTTTTAATGCTTTTTAATAAAAAGTGTAATTGTGTGGTATGTTTGGTTTAAATATTTTATAAATTTAAATATCACAGAAAAAGACAGGCAAGATTTGTTTGGGCATATTCTGAGCTCTTAAAAGGTTTAGTTAATTGCTGTGGCTTGAAGGACCAAGCAATGGGTGGAGGGAAGGTTATTGGTGCGTTTTACAAGGGTACATGTCAAATCTAAGTGTAGAGTATAAATGTCTTAACACAATAATTAAGAATGTGTGGTGAAGGCTATGTTTACCAGTTTGTTGTACGTATTTCAAATTGTATATAAACCCAGCACAGTGTACCCCATACATGCATTAATGTACACAGTTATGATTTAATTAAAAAAATAGTCTTTCAAGGCTTAGCATAACCTTGGTATGTAAAAATAAGATAGTTCAGTATTGTTAGAAAGTTCCATCCTGCCTGCCTCTCTGCCCCCTTCTCTTCATGTCTCACTTTCCTCTCTTTCTTTTTTTTTCGTCCCCTTTCTTCCCTCTCTTTCCCTCCCTCCCTCCCTCCCTCCCTTCCTCCCTCCTATTCCTCCCTTCCTCGGGTCTGTCTGAGTTTTCATTTTCGGTCACATCTGAGATTAAAACAAAAAGCTGACCGGAGTGAGAAGCTGCCAGCCCTACGTTTGCTCATGCTTGTGCTACTGGTATTTCCTGCAGAATCTTGTTAATCCACTTCTCTTTTATAAGCCTTCTTTTAATAAAACCTAGATGAATCAATTTAAAAATCCACTTAAACAGGTCACAGCAAAGTCGCAAGCTGCTAACTGTGGCCACAGAGGCCGACCGAGGACCCCAGTGCCCATCCACATCTTAGGAAATGAGTCATTCTTAACTTCTTATAGGGTCTATCCAGAAATAGAAACTGAAGTTCCCCCACCTCAGACAGCCAGGCCTTGAGGGGGTCCGGGGGGTGTCCCCAGAGTGTTCTGAGTGCCAGGCAGGGCAGGGGCAACCCCACGCCATCTACCTCCCCAGCCTGGCATCCTCAGCTACAGGCTGAGAATCCTGGGAAGAGCCCCCAATAGGGCTGGGGCTGTCCTTGCTGTGCCTACTCACCTGTGGGCTCTTCGCTTCAGGTGACAAGGCCTGGAAGCAGCAGCTGTTGTGAGGGAGGCTGTCCTTTCCTCCCACCCCAGGCCTCTGTTTTGCCTCCTCCCCCATTCCTGGCAGGCCCAGCCTCCCTGGGGTCCCACCTGCCCCCTGTCTCTCGTGCTTGCCTCTCCCCGCTCTCCTGGGACAGCTGGGGGCCTGCTAACAACTGGCTGTTTTGGTAGGCCTTCCATGCCCAGAATTTTAAACTAGATTTGAACTCTCACTGTATGTATGTTTTTTTAATCAGGAGTTATCCATTTTAAGCAATTTCTGTATTTCTCCTAATCATCCTTTTCATGGTGACATAATTTCCTTTATGAAAAGGTTCCATCATACAGTTTCTCCCTCCTCTACTATAAGGCACTTAGGTTGTTTCCAGCTTTTCAATTTTACCAGTAAGATGTCACAAAGGTTGTGAACAGGGTCTACCAGCATCTCTGTAGACCGACTCCCAGAAGTGCCATTGGGTACCCTGGATCCCTGGGTTTGAACTCAAGATCTGTGATGGTGTCAAGTTACACTCTTCCAAAATGATTGTATACATTTGTGCCTCAGATGCTTTTTCTCATATGCTCCATCTTTTCATCATTTTGAAACCAACTCAGGACCTTCCACTCACATGTAAGATTTCTTGACTAGCCCACTTCCTGAGGCATAAGGAGGGGCTGGCATCAGGGTGAGACCCTGGAACTATGTTTTAATTTTATCTCCTCCCATCCGGATAAACCTGGACAAATCACTTAGATTGGAAATTCAACATTTTAAAATTTATTTATTTATTTTTTATTGCTCGGGATTCATTGAGGGTACAAGAAACCAGGTTATACTGATTGCATTTGTTAAGTAAAGCCCCTCTCACAATTGTGTCTTGCCTCCCAAAAGGTGTGGCACACACCAGGACCCCTCTTCCCTCTCTCTTGTCTTCCTTTTCCCCCACACCTCCCTCCTTTTTTCTCTCTCTGCTCTCCCCTTCCTCCACTGCCAACATGTCATTAATTGTCTTCATATCAAAATTGGGTACATAGGATTCATGCTTCTCCATTCTTGTGATGCTTTACTAAAAATAATGTGTTCCACATACATCCAGGTTAATACAAAGCATGTAAAGTCTCCATCTTTTTTAATGGCTGAATAGTATTCCATGGTGTACATATACTACAGCTTGTTAATCCATTCCCGGGTTGGTGGACATTTAGACTGTTTCTACATTTTGGCAATTATAAATTGAGCTGCAATAAACAGTCTAGTACAAGTGTCCTTATGATAAAAGGATTATTTTCCTTCTGGGTAGATGCCCAGTAATGGGATTACAGGATCAAATGGGAGGTCTAGCTTGAGTTCTTTGAGGGTTCTCCATACTTTCTTCCAAAAAGGTTGTATCAGTTTGCAGTCCCATTAGCAGTGTAAGATTGTTCCCTTCTCTCCACATCCACGCCAGTATCTGTGGTTTTGAGACTTTGTGATGTGGGCCATTCTTCCTGGGGTTAGATAATATCTCAGAGTGGTTTTGATTTGCCTTTCTCTGACAATTAGGAATGATGAGCACTTTTTTCATATGTTTGTTAGCCATTCGTCTGTCTTCTTTAGAGAAATTCTATTCATGTCTCTTGCCCAGTGATCTAAGGGATTGTTGGCTCTGTTTATGTTTATTAATTTGAGTTCTCTGTAGATCCTAGTTACAGATGTCCTGATGCCCTGCTATAGAGCCTAAATTCCAGGCTAGAACTGTTTTCAAAGGACTCTATGAATGTATCCACATATCTTCTCTGCTTGATGGAGAAGTGCTTGTTTTCCTGACAGGGCGGTGTGGCCGGGGATCACTGGGGCACTTTTTTTTTTGGAGACAGGGTCTTACTATATCACCCTCGGTAGAGTGCTGTGGCATCACAGCTCACAGCAACCTCAAACTTTTAGGCTTAAGTGATTCTCTTGCCTGAGCCTCCCAAGTAGCTGGGACTACAGGTGCCCACCACAACACCAGGCTATTTTTTTGTTGCAGTTGTCACTGTTGTTTAGCAGGCCCAGGCCAGGTTCAAACCCACCAGCCCTGGTGTATGTGGCCGGTGCCCTAACCCCTGAGCTACAGGCACCGAGTCCATTGGGACACTTTTTTCCCCAAACCTCATAAAAGTCTGGGCCTTCCACCAAAGACCCACAAGGCTTGCTGAATGCGGACACCATGAGGGTCCAGGTCCCCCATGTGTCAGTCACTCCCAGAATCTCTGTAGACACCTGCTCTGAACCACTGACCCAGCCCCCTCCTGTCTGCCTTCTCCCTGAATATGGTCAGTCTTCCCAAGGGCAAAATATCGGAGAAAGAGCTAAAGGCCGGAGGGACTTGAGAAGCTTCTGAAGAGGCCTATTTTAGTAATGAGCTTGTAGATCAACCTTGGAGAGAATTACTTTGGAATTAGGATGGAGTGAAAGTATAGCCCAGCTGAGAAAATTGGATTTGATAGTGGGAGAAATTGATTTTGTTTTTTTTTTTTTTAAGAAGACATGGAAGCAACCCAAGTGCCCATCAACCCACAAATGGACTAACAGACTCTGGTATACCATGGAGTTCCTTTCAGCCATAATAAAAGACGGAGACTTCACATCTTTTGTGTTTACCTGGATGGAGGTGAAATATTTCTTAGTAAAGCATCTCAAGAATGGAAGAAAAAAGTATCCAATGCACTCAATACTTATATGATGCCAATATATCAACAATTACACAGGAAAGAAAAAACACAAGTGTAGTCTAACGAGGGGGAAAGGAGAGGACAGAAAGGGAGGGGGAAGGAGGAGGGAGGGTGACTGGTGGGATCTCACCTAGTGTGCACAATGTGGGGGTGCTCAGCACACCCCCTGGGTGAAGGGCTCAACTGTAACTTGAACATTACCTTAGAAATGAAAACAAGGCAACCTAAACATTTGTATCCTCATATTAATCTGAAATTTAAAAAAAAAAAAAAAAGAAATTGGGTTATCTCAGGAGTCCTCACTTTAAAGACAGGTAGGTCTTTGTCAGGAGCTATTCATTAAAAGGCATGTGGGTCTTTCTTGGAAATCTTTAGTTAAAAATAACAGAGGCCTTCTCAGGAGCCCTCAATTCCTCAGGTTCAAGCATCTGAGTGCCCCTGTTGCCCCTACCGCCAGGGGTGGCTTTTGCCAGGGAGGTAGGACTTGCCCTCTTTTTGTGGTGTACCCTTGGCCAAGACAAAGGTAGTGTCTATTTCGATATCAGTACAGCTTCATTCAAGAAAAAGCATTGCTTATTCTTTAAGTTTTTAAACAAAGGCAAAGGAAAAAAGCTTTCTAATAACTGGCATGCTTTGCTAGGGTGTTATATCATTATTGTTATTAATTATCATTAACAGTCTTAAAATATGCCTGTTAATGATTTGAACACAAAATAGCAGTGCAGGTCTTAGCCAAGAGCAGCATAATTACCTATTAATGAGATGTAAATTTCCCAGGGAAATGACAGAGATCTCGAAGTACCACCTTCTGAACTAACATAATAAAGTTAATAATAATAATAGTGTATAATCTGAAGATATTAGTGTTAATTTGAATTTTAACACCGTATTTAAACAGACTGAGAGACGTGCAAATTATTTGCTTAGCTCAAACCAAAATACCCCAATCCATGCTATTAAGGAAAAATCGATTGCTTTCGGAATGATATAAAAGTGACTCTCTGTAGTCGTTATATCAAGCTTCCGGCTGCTTGTTTTATTTCTTTTACTTTGGGCTTATATCTCTTTTATTTTCAGAAACAACCCGAGGTACCTTATACAATTAAACCCGATATAGAACAGAACTTAAAAAAATGAAAACACACCAAAACCTAGTTAAAGGGAACAGAGAAGTAGATGCTACCAGGCCCTCAGGATAAACTATTGCAGCTGAGCTCCGACTGCAATTCTCAGCTTCCCAGGAACATGAGAGGGGCAATTGAAGTAACTGAGTTTCTGGCTCGTGACCAACCTTGTTAGGACAGGCGCAAGCTTTGAGTCGAAAGAACTTTTCCTTCCCTGCAGCCAAGAGAGACACAGACTTCTCACGCTCCCGTCACACCTACCTTCATAGCTGGCGTGGAAGCCTTGGGCGCTGACCGCGTAGTCGCTGATGAGACGCAGAGAGAGGGTGGTGGCTGCGCTGACAATGGTGGCTGGCAGCTGAAAGCCCGTGAGCCTGAAAGTCAACAAGGTGCAATTAGTATTAGTTTCCTTTGGTAAACTATACATCATTAAGCATTTATTGAGCACCTGCTGAATGTACAGTGCTGCTCTAGGCACAGGAAGGCATAGAAAAGGAGCCTGACTTGAGACAAAGACAAAAATGACTCTCAGCAGAGGTGATGAAGAGTAGCAGTTTGCCACGGAAACACGAGGCCACGACTCCCCATGGCCTAATCCCCAGCGTCATTTGGGTCTTCTTTTCTCCTCTTCTAGATTTTTCTCCCCTCTTTCTGGCTGAGGTCCTGTAAGCCTCCCCATGAATTTGCAACTAATAATTGCCAGTAGGCAATGTTTACTCACACACTGAGGGAGATACATCCAACTCTAAGTAGCAGGATGTGGATGCGTCTTATCGTAGACTTTAAAAGGCATGTCTACTGCTTTTATAGAAATGAGTGCTTATTAGCTTAAAAAAGAAGAAAGCGAAAAATGAAAACCCACCACAATCTAGAAACAATCATTCTTGACAGTTGACATACAAAGAGACGAAGGATCAATAGATGAAATCTCATTCAACAACATAATTTCATACCAGTGGGATCACACTGTGCACGCTTTTGAAATTAAAATGTTTAAATTTTCTTTCTGGAATTTAAGTGAAGAAAAGGAAAGTGGGGTGAAATTAAAGGAATAGTTGAACCAGAGATAATCTGTTTTTAGCATGAGAGAGTCATTTGGAAAGATTCCTCTAAAGTTAAAAAGATTCCAGTGAACACTTGGGAAGACGTTTAGAATCACTTGTCTGGCCCTGGGCGTCCATGCATGGTGGCCCCCGCAGGGGACCTGCTGATCACACAGGTGGGAGTGAGGTGGGCATGCCGGTGGCACCTACTCCTTAACCCTCTCTCTTAGACTCAGCCTACCCCCGCCCCCAGCCCAATCCAAGATCTGGAAGAAATTCCAGGTTTCCTTCTATCCCCACTTCCAGGTAGTTTGGAATAACTATGGTGCTCCTGGAGCCCACTCTGTACCTTCCAAGGCTACCCAATACCTAGATGCCGGGATATCCCAGAAGGACATGAATAATGGGCTCAGACAGGTTAAAACAGATACTTGTTAACACCTGCTATGCAAACCCTTCCCACTATTCTCATTTTCTAAGATTCATGTTAATTCACAATAAACTCAAGAAAAAGAGAAGAAAAAGTGATTAAATTATGAAACAGGCAAGCAAATAAGTTTCGAAGTCATCTTCTCTTCAAGTTTAAAGATATCCAGCAAAAGATCCCTACCTCACCCCATATTCAAATTGTCTTTCTCTCCTTCTCATGGGCCAAAAATTATATATAAAATAACGAAGCCATATGTGTTAGAAGGGAAGGTCTTTCTAAGTAAGAATGTGTAGAGGATTCCTTTTGATTCTACCTGCCCATCAGTCTTCCAGGGAGCTGTCCACAGCCTGGAGTTCTGACAGTAATCTCGCCTACCCACTAGCCACAGAGTTGAGCAAATAATTATGCATGACACAGTGTTTCTCATTTTTATGGACTGGCTCAAGGTACGAGAGAGAGGGGAGAGGGTACACACATTCAACCAGGGTCATTCTAAGTCTTTACATGGATTATGACACAGGGTGGCCATAAGGTTTGTTTGCAGTTTAAAAGAGCATGCAATTTAAAATTGCACGGGAATTTATGGCCACCCTGTATATAGACTCTTTTTTTTTTTTTTTTACTTTTTTTTATTGTTTGGGATTCATTGAGTGTACAAAGTATTAGGTCACACTGATTGCATTTGTTAAAGTCCCTCTTATAATTGCATACCACTCCCAAGAGGTTTGCCATACACTGTGACTTATATAGACTCTTAAAATCTTTTATTTTTTGGATCTTAAATCATTACAATACAAGCTGGGACTACCAGCAGCTTTTTTATCAACACACACAGACTATCTGCTTTGGAGAAAATGGTATCATCACATAGATATAAACAAAAGCTAAGCAGTGGTAAGAGAAGAGAGGCAGAGAGCCCTGATGATATATTCTTCAGATCCTTGATCTAGCCATGCAGAGAAATCTATCTCTTCAATGCCCAGTTATACCAGCCAACATTCTCTTTTTCCTTTCCTTTTATTCTTTTGTCAAAACTAGCTAGATCTGGATTTCTATCTCTTGAAATTGATTGAGTACTGATGGATACAACATGAAAGTCCAGAGGCCTTAAAGAAAAATATTGATGGATTTATTATAACTATGTGAAAATTAGAAGCATGTATGGGTGACAAAAGAAAGCATAAAAAGGTAATGAGGAAAATGCAAATGGAAAGATTATGCATTATATATGTGACAGGACACTTATAAACCAAGAGGAAACTGATGAACAATTAAAAGGAAAAGAGCAAAGGGTGTGAGCAAACAAAAACAGAAAGAGGATCCACCAAATTAACACCAAAATGCGAAAACTAAATCCACAAGACTCGGAAGACAGTGTGGGGAAAACACTTGAAGATACTGGTCTGGGAAAAACTTTACGAGGAAGATCAAACAACCTCCTCTGTAAGTGAGCAAAAGACTTGAACAGAAATTTCTCCAAAGATGACAAATGGCCAACAAACATGTGAAAGACTGATCCCCATCTTTAATCATTAGAGAAATGGAAATCAAAACCACTTTCAGATATCACCTAACCCCAGTAACATTAGCCCACATCACAAAGTCCCCAAACTGCAGATGCTGGCATGGATGTGGAAAGAAGGGAACACTTCTACACTGCTGGTGGGATTGCAAACTAATACAGCCTTTTTGGAAAGAAGTGTGGAAAATCCTCAAGGAACTAAAAGTTGACCTCCCATTTGACTCTGCAATCCCATTACTAGGTATCTACCCACCCAGAAAGAAAAAAAAAAATCATTTTATCACAAAGACATTTGCCCCAGAATGTTCATTGTGGTTCAATTTATAATGGCCAAGTCGTGGAAGCAACTCAAATGCCCATCAACCTATGAATGGATCAACAAACTGTGGTATATGTACAACATGGAATACTATTCAGCCATTAAAAAGGTGGAGATTTTACATCTTTTACATTTACCTAGATGGATTTGAAACACATTCTTCTTAGTAAAAGTATCACAAGAATGGAAAAATAAATATCCAATGTACTCGATACTAATTATGTAAATAATTATATGCTCATATAAATAATAAAACACAAATATAGCCCAGTAGGGGATTGGGGGGAGGGTGGAGGGGAAGGGATGGGGGAGGATGATTGGCAGAAAGAGGGACAGCATGTGACGTGGGTAACGTGCACATCGTGAGGGTGTATCACACGCCCCCTGGGTGAGGGGCTTTTTTACAACTGGAACTGGTTTGTAAAAGAGCCCCTGGAAGTGAGAATAATGTAATCTAAAACTTTGTGCCCTCATATAAATTTGAAATTTCGAAATAGAAGAGAAAAAATAAATCTACAAGATTTAATTGTGGATAAAATAAATATCCACAATGAATTTTTCACTGGATTGGCAAATAGCCAGAGTTAGCAAGGATTAAAGAAAACAGATTGGTCTCACAATTATCAAAAAGATAATAAGGAAATATCACAAATTATACAACACACATTTAACACAATTAAATACAATGGATGAGTTCCTTGAAAAGCACAAACTACCATAACTTTCCCAATATGAAATACATCACTGGAATAGCCCTCTAACTATTAAGAAAATTGAATTGGTAGTTTTAAAACTCCCAAAAAAGAAATATCCAGGCCTACATATCTTCACTAGAGAATACTAACGAACAAACACAGAAAGAAGAATTTCTTTCAGAAAACAGAAAACTTCCAAATTCATATGAAAAGGCCAGTGTTACCCTGATACCAAGCCAAAGACTGTACAAATTTTAAAAAGTAAAGATCGATATTTCACACAAATATAAACCCAAAATCTTTAACAAAATATTAGCAAAGAGAATTTAGCAATATATAAAATAATTACACACCACGACCAAGTGGGATTTATTCTAAGGATGCAAGGCTGAAAAATCAATCAATGTGATGGACCACAGGGTAAAAAGTAGAAAAAACACATGACTCTATCAACTGATGCAGAAAAAGTATCTGACAAAGTTCAACGCCCATTTATGATTTAAGAGAAAAACCTTCAAAAAACTACAAATAAAGGGAAATTTTCTCAACTAGCTAAAGAATACCTCAAAAACCCCTACAGCTAATATAACATGTAGTGGTGAAAGACGGAGTACTTTTCCCCTAAGATCGAGTTCAAGGCCAGCATCCAACAACTCAGTTAGGAAATTAGGAACAGACATGAAGAAACAACGCACCCAAAACAATATCTGGGGCCAGGCATGGTGCTCACGCCTGTAATCCTACCACTATGGGAGGCTAAGGTGGATGGATTGCCTGAGCTCAGGAGTTCCTGAGCTCAGGAGTTCCAGACCAGCCTGAGCAAGAATGAGACCCCATCTCTACTAAAAATATCTGGGTGTTATGGTAGGCATCTGTAGTCCCAGCTATCTGGGAGGCTGAGGCAAGAAGATCTCTTCAGCCTAAGAGTTTGAAGTTGCTGTGAGCTATGATGTCACAGCGCTCTACCAAGGGCAACAAAGTGACACTCTGTCTCAAAAATAAATAAATAATTAAACTCTGGATGGCAAAGAGTCCTAGACTCTAGTTGCTTGACACAAGTACTATATTGACACAAGCTGGGAAAAGATCTTCAACCTCATTTGCCATTAGGAAAAAACACAAATTAAGACCATGGTGAAATATGACCACATACTCATTAGAACGGCTAAAATAAAAATCCTGTAGTGACACTACACAATGCTGGTGACGATGCAGAACAGCTGGACCTCTCATGCACTGCTGGATGGAGTGTAAAAAGATACAGTCGTTCTGCAAAATAGTTTGGCAGTCTCTTTACAAAAAGAAAAAAAAAAACATACTCGAATTATACAACTCAGCAATTGCCCCCCTGTGCATTTATCCCAAGAGAAATGGAAACTCACGTGCACACAATACCCTGTGCGATTGTTTATAGGAGATTAATTTGTAATAGCCCAGACTGGAAGCAGCCAAAATGTCCTACAACGCGATAAAATCAGTAAACAAACATTGGCACATCCACAGGGCGGAATACTACCCAACAACAAAAAGGCATGAAGTATTGATAACATGAGATAATTTGGGTGGACCTCGAGGACTTTATGCAAAGTAAAAAAATATACGCTTTTATAAAAGCTAATCTCAAACGATCCCATGCCATAGGATTCCATGTATATAATATTCTTGAAATGAAAATGGGAAAGTGTAAGTTGACAGGAGACCCAGGGACAGGCTAGTGGCATCATGGAAAATGGATTAAGGACTGTAGGGGGTAGGGATGGGGACAGGAAAGGAAGTGAGTGTGGCCATAGAGAAAGCGCAGGAAGGAGATACTCCTTGGGGCGGGGAATAGTCCTGTGTCCTGCTGGCTGTGCTGGGTGTGCGCGTTTGCACAGGAGAGAAAATGACATGGAAACACACACACACGGCACCGACGTCAGTTTCCCAGTTTTAATACTGAATTGTAGTCACATAAGAGGTGAGGACTGGAGGAAACAGGTGAAGGCTACATGAGATCCCTCCTGGGAATCTATTATTATTCAAAACAGAAAATTTTTTAGAACTATTTCTGTGGGAGCAGCCCAATCCTCCATCAAGTCTGACCTAAGCTCAGTCTGTCTGGATGGGTGTTCAAGCTCCAACGTGGTCCTTGCCAGGCCCCTCCCTTCAGCTACTTCAGTCTATTCCAACACCCAGATTTCTCCCTCCCCACCCCACCTACAGCACTGACCGAGACTTTACTGGAAGTGTACTGACCACCAGATCCATAACCTAGGCCGCAGGACCACCCCTAGCCTGCCCTTGGCCCCCTGTTTGAAAGCACATGTAGTGAGAGTAAGATGGAATCTGTCAGGTGAGGGGGGAAATGACACAGCTGGTCCTGCCTGACTTTCACCCCCTGTCTCCCATTCTTACTGTTTTGTAAATTTAGCTCCCACCCTAAAGATGCCTATCTTGCGTAGTTTAGGGGGATTGATTTAGAAGATTAACTTTTAAATTGGGATGTTGTAATAGGTCGCTGAGTTATACTGATTATCATTTGGAATAGAGGTTGGTGTGGTCTTTGCCTTGAACCATTATGCATAAAACTGTAATTTTGGAAATGGAAGAACAGAGTAGTCTTGGAGAGGCTACTCTCACTGTTCTCCAAAATCCTGGCCTTCTGACAAGTTTGGTGGCTCCATCCCCAACGCTTCATACTGGCTGACAGTGACAGGACCCTCTTCATCCAGTAACATGTTGACCCAAGAAGGCATCAGATACCCCTCCTCCCTACCGAATATTCCTATGTGGGACTGTTGCCAGCCCATTGGATTCCATGAATTAAAATAACCAATGGTCCCTAATGAGACCAGACCTAGGCCCCACCCAAGCAGGCTGTGGTTTCCTCTGCCTTCAAGTGGGCCCAATTCACTCATCTCTCATCCACCTATGTCCGCCAGAATTATTCCCCCCACCCCCCGCACCTTTCCCAGACATCCTGCTTAGGGATGTTCAACAGGGCCTCCTGGAGGAATCCTGAACCTCACCAGGGCTTCTCCCACGAGGTCCCCTCTGGGAACGGCATTCCTCTCACTAAGTAGAAATTGTTGATTTTAATCCCCATGTCAGTTCCAGGATTTTGTGCTGCCATTAAAGATTCCTAGACCCTACTTGCTTGGTGCTATATTGACACAAGCTGTGAATAGCTAATGTACACTAGCTAATGTCAACAAACAATTACAGTTTTATCACTTGCAATATATGGTAATGCAGCTTACTAGACATCTTCTCTGGTCAGGTATTTACCAGTGCTCTGCTGTTTATCGCAGGGTTGGTGGGTGGGTTGTTTCCAGCAGGGAGGATTCCTCCACGGGGCTTTGTGAAAGTGTGACTCTCCCCACCCCACCCCCCAAACTGGGCATTTGAATCATCATCTTGCCCCCTCCTCCACCTACTCATTATCTTCCAGATCGATTTTAGAGAAGCTGATGACCCTCCAGTCCTGATCTATCACGCTGCCCGTTGGAATGAGCAAATAAAACTTTAAGACTTTCTCATCTTTTCTCTGACAAGTTCAAATACCATATTGAAAGGAGGGAGGTACCCTTCCATAGTAAGGTCGAGATTAAGTAGAGAAACGCGGTAAAATGATGAAAGGAGGGCGAGAGGCCCCCATTCCTCTTGGCTCTCCTCCCTGTTGACTCTAAAATGCACACGTGTAAAACAACACTCACCCCCTGCTCTCCTAAGGCTTATCATCTTTCTCGTTTTCTCAAACACCTTTTCTTTGCTTTTGCCTTCCTGCCCGGAGAAACCCAGAGTCTTGAACACTGGTGATGTCCACAATCCCATACTCCTCATTCTCTCAATTTGAAATCTATCAATGGCTTTTCATATTCTTAGGATCGAGATCAGAATCCCTAAATAGAGCCCCAAAGCCTACATGGGTTGGCCCTGCTAGTTCCCCTGCGCTGGCACAGTCTTCTTTGGTCACAGGCATCCTGAGGGCAGGAGAAGTGGTCAGCCCAGAGCGCAAGCAACAAGCGGTGTGTTTCCTATGAAGAATTTGAAGACAGGGCAGCACCTGTGGCTCATCGAGTAGGGCGCCCGCCCCATATACTGAAGGTGGCAGGTTCAAACCCGGCCTCGGCCAAACTGCAAAAACAGAAAAATAGCCAGGCGTTGTGGCGGGCGCCTGTAGTCCCAACTACTCGGGAGGCTGAGGCAAGAGAATTGCCTAAGCCCAGGAGTTGGAGGTTGCTATGAGCTGTGTGACGCCACGGCACTCCACGAAGGACAGTAAATTTTTTTTTACAAAAAAAAAAAAAAAAAAAAAAAAGAATTTGAAAACAGTAATAAAAATGCCTTTAAGAGTCCATGTCTTATCACCCTGCACCCACCCTCTGATGTCAGTGATGAAATACTCTTCCCCACTTTTCTTCTGCCCCCTCCCTTAGTCCATCATTGGCTTTTCTTCTGCCCCCACCCCTTAGTCCATCACGGCCAGTCCTCAGGGTCCATGCACATGCTGCTGTCTTTTTAGAACACTTTCTAACTCTGAGTGGTCTAATTAACTCCTTCTCATTGTTCAAATCTTATCTCAAATGTCTCAATATCACTTCTGGAAAAATGGGTTCCTGACTTCCCTGTCTAGTCTATTCTGTACTCTGACAGGTCCCTGCAGAAGTTGGTGGAATCCTTCACCACGTGCTTCCAGTTGGACACAGGGTGGGGCAGCACCCCCATTCCTCCAAAGGTGGGCGTTAGCCAGGGAGATGTGGGCAGCAGTGCAGCCGCCTATCTGGGAGGGGGCCTTGAGCAGCCTGAGCGCCCTCTGCTGAATTCCCTTCCCCTTCCCCTGGGCAGCCAAGATGAGCTTCTGCCTGCCACTGTCTCTGACTGATTTTACCAAGCAGAGAGCCCTCGCACACCCTTTTGAACATGCACTATGGGCAAGAAATAAACTTTCGGTGAGTTAAGTCATTTTTATTTGAGCATTTGTTATCACAGTGTTTTCAAAATAGGTATTATTATCATTGTTATTATTATTATTATTATTATTATTATTATTATTCAGGTATGAGGAGGCCAACAGATCAGGGGATATTTGCCACTGAAAAAAAAATTTGTTCCAGTTCCCAAAAGAAGGGGGCCACCACCCCATGCAGGGCCACATGCACGTCCAAAGCCCTGGGGGATGCTGGAAGACAAGGGCAGGGATCTGTGACAGGAGCCATTGTGATGGTTTTCCTGAGAAGGAGGGGGTGAGGCTGGGTTGGTGACTGAGCAGGTTTAGGACTGGCTATGTTGAGACATTTCCGAGGCCTCTGGAGTGTATGGATCCTGCCTAAACCTTTGGAGCTTTGCTTGTTTGTTCAATTTAAGGAGGTTTATTCTGAGCCGAATTTGAGGATCATGATCTGGAGCCACACCCAGGAAGCCTTGAGTAGGTAGACTCGTGGTGGTAGGGTTCCAGTTAGGTGTTATACAGCAGGGAGGGAAACAACAGGTAAGGTCATAAATCAATATGTGGAGGATATACACTGGTTTGGCCCCAAAAGTTGAGACATTTGGCAGCCGGAGCCTACAGGTTATAGATGGGTTTACCAATTTTTTAGCTAACAATTGGCTGAAAGAGTTAGGCTCTGTCTGAAAGACCAGGAATCAATGAAAAGGAAGGCTTAAGATTAAAGGGTCTGTTAACTAGAGACAAAGTGCCTGACAGACTCAAATGGTTTGTTGTGTGTATTGAGGGCCTGCAGGTAGGTCCTGCATAGCCTTAGGCCTGTTAGTGAGTCACAAAGGACATCTCTAAGAATGGGGGGAGGCATAATGAGGCCTGTCTGATCTCCTTTCTCAAGGCTAGCTACTCAGTTTTAGGGATCCTCGGCCTAAACCTTTGACACCTGGCCCTGAAGGAATTTGTAAAGGGGACAGTGGATGAACAGTGAGAGCTAACAGTGTGTTAGGTGGTTGGGCTCTACGCACCCCAGCAGGTGGTTTTGCATATGAAAGGCACACTCCTGGGAGAGTGGTCCATAGGGTCCAAGATGCCAGAGCATCAGGAAATACAGAAATTAACACACACAGCATCATCTGACCTATCCTGATATCCTATTTGTTTTCTTCCCTAGCATCTACCACAGCTCTTAATTAGATGTTTAGTGGGGTAAATAGTTTTCAGTAAGGTCTCGCTAGACTAAAAGCCCTGGCATGTTTATTTGGCTCACCCTGCATATGTTATTTTTGAATGAGTGAATGAATGATTGAACGGCAGATGACATGGCGCGTCCAGGGGCAGCCACATGGTTCAAAGGTGATCCTGATGCTGGCAGCAGGGACCACAAGAGAGACATCCAGACATGAGCTCAGTAACACCTGCCCACTTGGCAACTCCCCTAAACCCCTGAAATGAGGGGAGATACAAGGAAAAAGCAGATGGCTTTGAATGTCTCCTCCTCCCAACCACCCCAGGGAAAAGACGGCCTTTTAAGGGGGATATGAGCAAGAGGGGACAGAGGTCAGAGTTTGGAGTGTAGCGAGGGGGCAGTAAGCCCAGGTGGGGAGGTAAGATTGCCCAGTACCAGGGTCAGCTCAGGTGCAATTAGAGCAATGGGACTGGCTCTTCATGAAGCATGGGGTTGGTGGCAGAACCCCAGGGAGGCTGCCAGGTACACACAAGGACTCTCGTTCTAAGCAAAGAAGCTTGAACTCCCTGACCCAAGTTTGGCACAGAAACAACCAAGCCGCTCACCTCCAAGTATTACTGAGGCTGTGAGCATATCCACAGTGCCCTGTGAGGCCTGATGACAGAGGATCTTCCTGGCATGTGGGGTCTGTATAAGACCATGCTCAAGGGAACCCCAACAATGCTGAAATGGAATTTCTTACCTTTGTGCATGGGGGCCCAAGGTCAACTTTTCTTCAAATGCAGTCATATGATGTTTCTTCCACTCAAGTGAAGTGTTTGTAAATTCCCACTCATGGAAATAAAAGCTAGTTTTCTTATTCTAGGAGATAGTATCCATGTTTGAGAACTTCAAGACTCTAGGTTGACCAACTACCCACTTCTCTGGGTTGTAGCCTTCTCACAGCCAGTGAGGCAGCAGGCTTAGGGCAAGGGACACCCTGAAGGAACCCTGTGTGACGAGGAACCTTGAATAAAGGGACAGAGTAAAATGTAATTGCTAAGGGGGAGGGCAAGAACTGTCTCGAAATCCATAAAGGTCATGCTTGACACACCAATGTTCTCATGAGATGCTTGGCAATGAACCAGGGCCAGAGGATCCAGGGAGACACACTCTTGGGTGCCACATACTGAGGAACATTGGCATTCACATCTGTCAAAGGTGTGAACACACTCTCAAGTTTGATTCAATTTTAGTCGCTCAAATATTTATTGAGCATCAGCAGGTCTCTGATGCTGAGCCTCAGAGGTGAGTAGGAACATACCGAGGTTGAGCCTTGGGCCAGGTTCACCAGGACATGGCTTTTCTTGCTTCTACCAGTCGGAGAACAAAAACTCTGATCTCAAGGAATTAATTCCATTGAGTCCATCAATACGTCCAGGTGACCCCATTACGGGAGTGTATGTAAATCTTGAAGCCAACTTTATAGAGAAACACAGGAGGGAGGGAGAGATTGAAGAGGAAGGCTTTGTCCAAATGTCTTCCAGGCACAGGTGGCCTTCTAAGGATAGGGGCAGAACTCAGCGAAGCCTCTGCAATGAACGTTGCTTGATCTGGGTCAGTTGCAAGGACATAACTACTGGGAATGAAGGACTGTCCCTGAGGAGATGAAGCCCAAGACTTTGCACTTATACTACCTGGATTGTCCTTCTCTCTGCCTCAGCTCGTGTCTCTCTCTCTCTTTCTCTCTCTCTCTCTCCCCCACCCATATGGGCTTCTTACATGGCCCTTGAATGCACCATGCTTCTTGCCACCTCACAGCCTTTGCATGTGCTGCCCTTAGAGTTGCGTGTTCAGCTCCCCCGTTAGCCACCCAGGCTGCCCCCACCTTACTTACCACCTCCCACTAGCTTCTCAGGGTTCAGTTCAAACGTCACTTCCTCTGGGAAAGGGTTTTGAGATCCCTGACAAATCTCAGAGAACAGAGTACTTCTACTTTATAACATTCATCCCAATCATCACGCATTGATTTTCTTATTGAATTGTTACACATCTGTCTTTTTCTCTTGGTGGTAAGTCCCTTAAAGGCAAGGACTCTAAGTCCAACCTATTCACTGTATCACTAGTGCATGGCAATAGAGAATGAAGAAATGAAGGTTTTATGATGATGAAGGGGACAGAAAAGGCCTCATTGCTTTGAGGTTGGCCCCAGGCTAGCATTTGGGAACTTGGGATTTCAGGAAGGTTCCCACCTTTCCTAGCACTAATAAGAATGGTCTAAACTATTTGCACACGTACAAACGTTGTGGTTTATGCTAAACACCTGCTCTTGGTCTGGGAGTCTAGAATTTTGGTGCATTCCCAGCAGAGGGTACCTAGGTGATCATCCTCCCAGTTGGCCTCTGCTGAGCTTCTCTGGTTGGCAATATTTCACACGTGCTGCCAGTTCATTGCTGTGTGATTTCACCGGAAAGGGACACTCAGAACTCGTGCCTGGTTTTTCTTGGACTTTACCCCATGCACCTTTTCCCTCAAGTGCCTTTGCTCTTTGCTCTGTTTCCTTTCATGGTAACAAATCACAGCCATGAATACAACTATATCCTGAGTCCTCGGAGTCTTCCTAACAGATCATTGCAAGTGGTTATGCACCCCTACATACACGCAGAGGATGACAAATTAATACAACCAGACTCTCTGGAAAGTACTAAAATTAGGTTATTCTCCAAAGCATGTTCTAGAGTGTTCCTTAGTTAAATAGAATTGGGAAATGTTGCATTGAACAAAGGAAGGACTTTTCAGAAAACAAAAAATAAAGTGCTTCTGAGCGCTTTGAATAAACTAAGTAAATGTAAATCTCCAAGGCTAGAATAGGTTATGTAATAAGTCCCAAAGCCCCCATTTGATTATAAACCAGTGATTTTCAGCCTGTGTGCCAAGAGAGGACCTTAGGTGTGCCACGAACATTTTTAAAAGATCGTTAATTAAATTATTTTCAAAAGACGCGTAAAGCACAGTAGGTATATTCTTGCATTTACTCTTTTTTTGAATCAATATAATTTAAGTGTGCCATGGAAGTTTCACTCTAAGTTCAAGTGTGCCATGAGATAAGAAAGGTTGAAAAACACTGTTATAAACCCTTTTATTCTTAAAGCACCCTGTGAGAGTTTGTGGAACCCTCTCTGGACAATGATATGCCCAGAGAAGGCCATGGAGGTAAAGGTATTGCTACCACTGGTCACGAGGCTGCTGACACTCCTTGTCTTCAAAGTCTTGTAACCCAGAGTGACCAAAACCCTGAAGAGATGGTTCTGTGCTGCCCCAGTATCTGGAGATTCTCGTACTAAAACTCCAATTCTGAGGGGAATCCATGCCATGTATCTTCTTCGTACTCTTAAAGAGCTCGACTAATATGGAATCATCTAAGAATAAACAGCAATATAGTAAATTGGGCCTTTATTAAATGGTTCTCATTGAAGGCTCTTAGCATGTCAAATAGCAATATGAAAAAAGAGACATGTCAATTGACCTTGGGAATAAAAGAGTAAATGTAAGCAACATTTGTCACACTGACAGGCTTGGCAAATAGTATTTTGATTTGCCAGCAGCCCTACTCCAGACAGCAGCCACTAGTTAGATACATAAACCATTAAGCTAAAAACAGAACTATCATTACAAGCATCATCTAGTAATTTACAGGTAATTGATGGACATTAGTCATAATCACACACAATACACAGACACACACACACCCCTGCGAACACATGTTCTTACTGGTAACTCCCATTTGCATTTCATCGAGAGCTTCTAAAACCGGGAAACTTGGAAAAACTAGGCTTTCTGTGCCTTTCTAGAGCATCCCGTGGTCTGGGGTTCTGTGGAACTCTCTCTGGGAAATGATACCCAGGTTACAGAGCTGACAATGTCACTACATTGGCCATGGGCCCCCTGACACACACACTGCCTCAGAACCCCTGAACCGCAGAGTGACTGAAAGTCTAGAGAGATAGTTTTTCTTTCAGTATCTGGGAATCCTTGTAGTAAACGCCCTTTTGGGAAGATGACTTTGCACTGGCCACATATCTGCTAAAAAAAAAAAAACCCCAAAACAAAAAAAACTTTATATCTAAAGGATTGTCTCCAAATGTCCCTGTGTATCTAGAAAATATGACTAGTGTCTACAAACCTCTGTTTTTTAGCTGTACTGTGTGCACTTATTTTGGGAGGCCAGGATACCTGCCCTAAGTCTGGTTGGGTGAGAGCAATGCTAGGCCTTTAAATTTCCATGCACAGTGCACTTTCTAGGATGTGTACTGTCTTTAGAAGCAAGATCTGGAGTCATAGCAGACCCACCTGCTGAGATCTAAAAATAAAGGAGAAGCACTGTACGTGCAGAATGCAAATCCTCTAAGCGCAGTCCCTCTGTCAAAACCCAGTGGTGTTTCCTATGGAACTGCAGCTTCTCATTCTGCAGCAGGGAGCTTTCTTTATATGCTCTATCCCAGCAGTTCCCAAACCACATTCCACGTAGTACTGTCCACTGCAATGTCAGGAGACTGGCCCGGGAAAATAAATAATCTGGGTAAATGCTGCAGACGGATCCCAGAGCACTGCAGAGAATTTACAAGGGTGCTGTGGGGTACTTTAAATTTTTCAGGGAAATGGTGATTCTCACTTTCTGCTGGACACACAACTATTAGCTCAAGGCAGTTCACAATTGCAGCGCAAAGCTGCATTCCGTTAGATGACATCACGTCTTTGCAGAGCTGAGTGTGGCGTGGCTGGTGTGACATGAAGTAGGTGCCGCGTGTGAATCAGCGGGGAACAGGATATAAGGGCGGTAGTGCCCAAAATGATTTCAAGGTTTGAGAATCTCTGCCATGTCCAAAGAGTGCACACATACTATTATTAGTAAGTAGTTGTGATTATTGAGGGATGGAGTAAAGATGCTTTTTCTTTCAGTTCATATATGTTATCTTTGCAATCAGATCCAATATTGTTAGAGTACATTTAGTCAGTTATGTGGACCTAATTACTTAATAAATAGAGCCGATACTACTTTTACCCGAGAAGCACCATGGAGACACTAATCGTGTCTAAGAAATGTGGGGAACCTTTGTATTAGCATTTGAAAGGCTTTGAAAAGTCCTGAAAAACAGACCCCCATGGTGGGAGCCAGCACGCCCCACCCTTCCTCTTCCGGTCCAGCACACCCGAGGGCAGACTTACTTATTATGTCAGTTGGGAAACTAGATAGATGTTACTCATGATTTGCTCTATGACAGTGGTCCTCAACCTTCCTAACACCGCAACTCTTTAATACAGTTCCTCATGTTGTGGTGACCCCCCCCCAACCATAAAATTATATTCGTTGCTACTTCATAACTGTAATTTTGCTACTGTTATGAATCGTAATGTAAATATCTGATATGCAGGATGGTCTTAGGCGACCCCTGTGAAAGGCTCGTTTGACCGCCAAGGGGGTCGCGACCCACAGGTTGAGAACCGCTGCTCTATGATCTGACAGGTTCACAAAAGAGACTAAAGGCTGCCTTATTCCCTTTGGTAACATGTAAAATTTTTTCTCATCTTTCATTCAACAAGTATTAATTGTGTGCCCTATTAAATGCTATGTATTATATGCTTGTTCTAAGGATGGAAATTCACAAGACATGGACTTGCTCTCCAGGGGTTCACTCTCCAAAGGAGGCATTTACATTAATTTATCTAGAAATCCAGCCGCTTCTCATCACTTTCATTACTACCAAGCTGGATCAGAGCACGTCTTTCTCTTGCAATAACTGTAGTAGTTAGGGCAGTAACCTCCTAAGGGGCCTCTCTATTTCCCCCTAGTCTACTTACAGAACACCTTCGACACAGCAGCCTGTAGGATCATTTTAAGTCACGTCACATCACTTCTCTGCTCAGACCCTTCCAAAGGCATCCCACTTGATTTGGGATAATAGCCAACTTCCTGATGGCCAAAAGGCCTGGGAAATCCTCTACATCAACAGCCCCTCCCATTCCATCACTTCTCTCCTTGTCACCAACTAGCCCCCTGCTCACACTTACTCCAGCCCTAATGGTCTCTTCCTCTTCTTCAATCACACCTGGCACATCTCCGCCACGGGGCCTTTGCACTTTCTGTTCCTGCAGCTTCTTCCACCTATCTCATCTCTTCCCCAAAGCTGTGTGTGGCTGCTTCCTTCATCTTCTTCAGGTCTTTGCTCACATATTCTTCTGTACACTGAGGTCTTTAATGACCACGCCACTTAAAATTGCAACTCTCCTCTTCCCTGTCCCACTTCCTGGCTCCCAATCCCCCCCGATCCTGACATTACCATCTGACATCCTATATATTAATATTTAATCAATCCTTATTTATTATGTTCACCTTTCCCCCACTAGCATGTGAATTCCACGAGGACAGGGATTTTTATCCATTTGGTTCACTGATTTAACCCCAGCATTGAGAATAGTGCCAGGCACACCATCGGAGATAAGAATTAATTTTTAATAGACACAATAATAATTCAGTATAGTAAATGCAGTGACAGAGATGTACCCAGAGAGTTTGACAGCACCAGCCTGAGCTGAGCTAAACAGATTTTTAAAAAGGATTGTTAGCCAGTCATCCACAGGGTGTGGAGGGGGGTAGTAGGACAAGGAGGTCACAGGTCATTTCGACCACAGGGGATGCTACAAGCACAGGAAACGCAAAACCCAAATTTACATTATAATATTGTTCCCTAAGCAATGACAGGAGAACAAATGGATATAACCAGATGTTCCTCCTCCACTTGTTTGCCATGACTGCTTAATTAACAGTCTCCCCAAGAGAGGGGATTTTTCTGGAGGCTGCTCAGCCTTCTAGCAGATGCAGACTTCATTACAGGAGCCTGGAAACCCAGACCTAGCTCAGTCCTCCATGAGGAGAGTGAAGTATCTGACACAGTGGGTTGGGACGGTGACGAGGAGGGGAATGGGAAGGGGGGCTTGGAGGAAGAAGGGCAGCATGTTCCAGAAGCCTGCTGCTTCTGTATCTACTGCCCTTAAATCAGGCCCAGTTACAGGACCCATTTGGGAATGGAAGCTGCTCCCCATCAAGGTAGCCCTTAAAGCCTGGGCCGCCTCGGGGGGCTGGATGGAACTGCTGAGATCTGCCTATGCCTATGGAGCCAGGCGAGGATTGGCACCACTTGGAAAAGCTTTGAATTATTTATTACTCATGTACCAGGGAGACATAAACAACCACAGTCGTTCAAATGTCCCTGAACAGCCAACGGTGTCTCCCCCAGATTCTCCGTCCCAAATGGAGTTAGTTCCCTAGACTCTCTGATGGCTGCTGAGGTCAAACTGGGGAGGAAACAAGGGGAGGCTCTGAGAATTCTAGGGAGGCTCAGGTGCTGAAAATGTCTGTAAGGGGGTGGAGAGACTTTACAGAGAGAGAGGGTGGACCACCCCTACCTGCTCCTGTACCATGATGCCCTTCCTGTTGCCCACCACAGACCCATTCTGACCATTGAACCTGGTCTGCAAAGACTGGGTGTTTGTGCTGAAGACAGTGCTTTACAGTGAGGCTCAGGCAGCAGCTGTGTCCAGGTTAATGACAACCACCATCATTTATTATTTTTTTTTATTTTTATTTTTTGAGACAGAGCCTCAAGCTGTGACCCTGGATAGAGTGCTATGGCATCACAGCTCACAGCAACCTCCAATTCCTGGGCTCAAGCGAGTCTCTTGCCTCCACCTCCAAAGTAGCTGGTACTACAGGCGCCCGCCACAA
>CAUYRH010124597.1:0-21299 GCA_963574655.1 Perodicticus potto | reverse complement strand
TTGGATACTTTTTCCTCCATTCTTGAGATACTTTACTCAGGAGAATATGTTCCAGGTTCCTCCATGTAAACATAAAAGAAATAAAGGCTCCATCTTTTTTTAAGGCTGCATAATATTCCAATGTATACATATACCACAATTTATTAATCCAATTATGGGTTGATGGGCACTTGTCTGTTCTTTTGCCAACACCACACTGTTTTGATTGTAGCTTTGCGCTAAGTCCTAAAGTCAGGTACTGTGGATCCTCCAACTTTGTTCTCCTCCTTCAATACTGAGTTGGCCATTCTGGGTCTTACCCTTCTCCATAGAAACTTTAGAATCAGTTTGTCAATATCAAAATAACTTGCTGATACTGACTGGGATTGCACTGAATCTATAGATCATATTTGGAAGAACTGACATCTTGACAATACTCTGAATTTTCTTATCCATGGACATGGACTATGTTTCCATTTATTTAATTCTTTGATACTTTTTATCAGAGTTATAGTTTTTTCTCATATAAGTGTTATATGTACTTTGTCAGATTTACAGCTAAGTATTTCATTTTGGAGAGTGATGATGTAAGTGGTCATGTGTTTTTAATTGCAAATTCTACTTGTTCTTTGCTGGTATATCAGAAATCAACTGATTTTTGTATATTAATCTTATATCTTGCAACCTTGCTAAAATTGCTTATTATATTGTTCTGGGAGATTTTTGTCAATTCTGTTGTATTTTCTACATAGACAATCATCTCATCAGTGAACAAAGAAAATTTTATTCGTTCCTTTTCAATCTGTATACCTTTTGTTTCTTTTTCTTATCTTATAGCATTCGCTAGGATTTATTGGTGACAGGAACATCCTTGCTTTGTCTCTAATCTTAGTAGGAAAACTTCAAGTTTCTCATCTTTAAGGATGCTGTTAAGTGTAGGTTATTTTGTAGATGTTCTTTAGAAGGTTAAGAAAGTTCTCCTCTGTTCCTACCTTACTGAGAGTTTTTAGCAAGAATGGTTTTTGGATTTTGTCAAATGCTTTTTCTGCATTTACTGACCATGCAGTTTTTCTTCTTTAACCTGTTGATACAATGGGTTACATTAATCGACTTTCGAAAGTTAAACCAATCTTGCATACCAAGTATAAAATCTATATGGTCAGGGTTACATAATTCTTTGTATTCATTGTTGGATTATAACTGCTTATGTTTTGTTGAGAACTTTTGCATCTATATCCATGAGAGATATTAGTCTACAGTCTTCTTTTCTTATAATGTATTTGTTTGTTTTTTTGTATTACGCTAATGCTGCCTCATAGAATTAGTTAGGAAGTATTCTTTTCGCTTATCTTCTGGAAGACACCGCAGAGAACTGGTAAAATTTCTTCCTTAAATGTTTAGTAGACCTGCCAGTGAACCCATCTGGGCTAGTGCTTTCTATTTTGGAAGGATATTGATTATTGATTTGATTTCTTTAACAGATATAGAACTCTTGAGATTATCTATTTCTTCTCATGTGAGTTTTGGCATATTGTGCCTTTCACTGAATTGGTCCATGTCATCTAGGTAATCAAATTTGTTGGCAAAGACTTGTTTGTAATATTCCTTTATTATCCTTTTAACGTCCACAGGATGTGTGGTAATGTGCTTTCTTATACTTTTTTTTTTTTTTTGCAGTTTTTGGCTGGGTATGAACCTGTCACCTCTGGCATATGGAGTCAGCGCCCTACTCCTTTGAGCCACAGGCACCTCCCTGCTTTCTTATACTTTTGACATTAGTAATTTGTGTCATCTCTCCTTTTTTTCTGAGTTAGGCTGACGAGAGGCTTATTGATTTTTTTAAGGTTTTCAAAGAACTAGTTTTTGGTTTTATTGATTTTCTTTCTTTGTTTTCAATTTCACTTATGCTCTAATATTATGTTTATTTTTTTATTTTTTTAATTATAATCATTTTATTTTGCTAATCTGTTTGACATTCCACTTCTAAATGCACCTTCTAGAAAATCTCTTGAACCTGTATCCCAAAGGTATGCCAAAGAATATTCATAATAACAAGTAGAAATCATCTATAACACAAGATATAAAATTATAGCTGTATTAAAAGTAATGAACTCCCCCCCACCAAATTAGTATGTCTTTGTTTAAAATGCCTACCCAGCATATCCCTTGGCCTTCACATGTCTTAAATGGAGTTCCTGATATTCTGCTACTCCTCCTATAACCAGCTCCTTCTCAGTTAAAACAACTGCATTCTTGCAGTGGCTTGGACCAAAGATCTTGGTTTCTTCACTGTCTCTTCTCATTTTCTCCCATCCTTCATCCTTCCCATCAGCAACTCCTATTGTTTCATCTTCCAAACATAGTATGAGGGTTCTCATCACTTCTTACCAGCCTTGCTGCCACCATCATCTTTCTCTGGGTTTATGATAATACCCTTCTGAGGTCTTCCTTCTCCTTTTTCAATATGACAGCTAGAAAGCTCCAATTAAAACATAGAACATGACTTCTCCTCTGTTCAAAACCCTCCCCAAAGAACTCAAAGTGATATTGTAAGTCCTTGCCCATGACCCTATCTGACCTGTCTCACAGCTGTCCTCATCCCTTTCATCTCCCCTCCTTGTTCACTCAGTATCTGTTACTCTGGGCTCCTAAATGTTCCTCATACCCAGCAGATCCTCTCCAGGCTGTCCTCAGGATCTATGCACCCAACATACCTTCTGCAGGGAAGGCTCCTGTCCCAGAAACACACTTGGCTCACTTCCTTACCTCCTTTAGGTCTTGACTCTGAAGCTCTTTTCACAGCAGCACCCTTCTTGACAATCCCATCTTGTCTAATTAGAACTTCCATTCCTGCCAACAATTCTCCTTAGCCCTTCCCTGCATTTTCCTTCCCTTCCCCCGTCCACCTCTCTTTCTTTCCTCCCTCCCTCCCTTCCTTCCTTCCTTTTTTTTGAGCCGGAGTCTCACTCTGTCACACTGGGTGCCAGGGCATCAGTATAGCTCACAGCAACCATAAACTCTTGGGCTTAAGCAATCATTCTGCCTCAGCCTCCTGAGTACCTGTGACTACAGGTGCTGGCCACAATGCCCAGTTAATTTTTCTATTTTTAGTAGAGATGGGATCTCACTCTTGCTCAGGCTGGTCTCAAACTACTGAGCTCAAGCAATCCACCTGCCTTGGCCTCCCAAAGTACTAGGATGGGAGATATCAGCCAACGCACCTGGCCCCTGTCTGCTTTTTCTACAACACTTACTACTGTCTGACATACTCTATTGCTTTGTTTATTGTCTGTCTCTCCCATTAAATGTGAACTCCATTAAGGCAGGAATATCTTGTCTCATCACTGACTGCTGAATCCTCAAAGCTCAGAAGAGTGCCAAGTGCAGAATAATGGCTCAATAAGTATCTGATGAATGAATGTAACCCAAGTAAAATGTGAAAGTTTCCCCTTTAATCTTCACAGCTTCCCCCCTAAACAGTGAGTTTCTCTTTTATACACATACATATATACATACATACGTTCATATGTAGCACAAATAATTATTTTTTTATGTAAATAGGATCAAACAATCTCTTGGCTTCCTTTTTTCTTAGCAAAAGTTATGTCTCTCTGTGTCAGCATATATAGATCTACCATATGATGACAGGGTATTTAGAAACAAAAATCCCCAGACAGTATAGGACAATTAATGTGGTAATAAGGGAATTCTTTATCTGGTTAAATCTTATGTTTCCCAGGCTCAGACAAATCATTATGGCATCTTGAACAGACTAGGCCTTTGGCTATTATCCAAAGGACCCCCAAAGGTGGTAAATTTGGGCTTGGGGAGTGCTGAGCTTTGTCCACATCAGTTTTATTTTGTTCTATGTGTCTTAAACTACAATGCCTGACATGTTTTGGAGTTAAGACTTGTAGTGTGATTACAGAACAATTCTGAAAGAGGTGGTGAGTTTGCTGACAGTGCTCCTATTTCTTTGCTTCAAAAGACTTTATTTAAAACACTGCCACCAAGTGACACAAGGTGTCTGGTTTTGAAGACTCCATCTACAAAGTTGGCTTTGCAATGTTTTCAGTTGAAAAACTCAAATGTCATTGAGTTTCACACATTCTGTTTTGAATTTCATAACTTGTTCTATTTGGTTTCCATCTTGAAAGAGTTATAATAATCTTAGGTCAAAATAGTTAAGGTTCTTACTTAGACCCAGAAAGTAATCTTTAAAAGATGGAACTAAGAGCAGTGGTTGGATTCCAGTGGCTCTCGCAGAGAGTCTGGCGTGACCATTTTTCTGTCTGCCCTGGGGCTTACCTGGGATTGGATCAGAGGTCAGAGCAGCTAGGACAGGAATGATGGCAGATGCCAAATGCTAGAGCCAGCACCCCAGCTGTATTCAACACTTGGCAAATCATCACACTTTTTGTACGACCATAAAAGATGTCTTGTTTTTTAGTATATTGAAAATATTTCAAGACCCATGTTGAAATATTAATTATGTTAGTGCTACATAATTTTTGAAACCAAAATTAGCAATTAGAATTCATTGCTTTTATTTAGACTTAGAGGTAAAACAACAGGAATTCTATTCTCCAGTTAATTTTTTCAAAGCTCTCTGTCAAACTATCTGCTAGGAAAAAACACAGCTGCCTTGATTCTGAGGTGAGTGATCCAGTGTAGCCACACAGGCTTCCTGTGACCTCTGCCATTGATCCACGCAGTTGCCACATGCTTGAGAGTTGGAGAGAGGAAAGACTGGCACCGTTTCTTCCCAGGGGATCAGTAGACTTTTCCTCCAAATCATATGCAGTGGCAGAGAGGAGACAGAGGAAGGCAGTTTGGGAGTTTGAAAAAATGTGCAAATGCTTTTGTCTTATTTAATGCAAACAGAAATGTTAAGTTTCCAGTGTCTGGTTTGACCTCAGCATATCTGGAGGCCCACACTGACTTTTGGGCTGTGCTGGGCTCAACAGCTCCAATCTGAGAAGGTCCACCTGAATGGAGATGGCTGTTCCTTCCTGGCTTTCTTACCCACTTGAGAACACAGGGAGAAGCACAGCAGATTATATGTGCCTTCACTGATGCCACCTGCTCCACAGACAGACGTGATAAAGGAAAGGAGCTGGCATGAAGACAGTCACCTGAGTGAGCCTGGCACCAATCCATGTGGTGGGCCCTTGCTTGGCAACTGGGTTTGCATGTGTCTTATTTCCTCAAATAACCCATTGTGCCTTATCTTTCCTGTCACCTTGGGAGTCTCCAAGAGGCCTTGGGTACCTGTAGTGTCTCTCTGGGTCGATGGCATGTGGGTCTAGGCTTCCTGTGCCACTCTGCAATCAAAAACAGAGAACTGAACCTGCAAAACCTTAACACAAATCTCGTGACCAGGAGTAACAGCCAGGCCGACAAGAAGTGACTATTACTTTACTGGTTATCAACCTGGCGTATCAGTAGTTTGTGGTTACAAATGTAGTGCCTTGTAGTAAATATTTTGTGGTTAGTCACTGTTTTGGGTGATGAAGACTCATTTAGAAACCGAGTACATTTTAAGCCTGTGTTTCATAAGCATTCAGAATCACAGGCCAAGTGCACAAACCTTCAAGAGTGCTATGGATAAAACTATGAAGGCAGTAAAAAGATCAGTGGTTGCTGATTGGGAGGGGGGGTGCAGGGGGATGAACAGGCAGAGAACAGAGGACTTTTAGGGCAGTGATAATACTTTGCATGATACTATAATGATGGGAACAATTAAAACATCAAGTTGTTTACCTTAAATACACATAATAAAAAAGAAATTAAAACGTGGTGGGTACATGTCATCATACATTTGTCCAAACTCATAGGGTGTTCAACACCAAGACTGAAGCCTAATGTAAGCTGGGTGACATGATATGTTAGTGTACATTCATCAACTGTAACAAATATACCAATCTAGGGGGGGATGCTGATAATGGAGGAGGTTGTGCCTGTGTGGGGCAGGGAGCATATGGGAAATCTCTCTGCCTTCCTCTCAATTTTGCTGTGAATCTAAATGCTTTAGAAAAATAAAAGTCTCCAAAAAAGTGATATGGTAACTATTTAATATTATTACAACCACAGCTCAAACAGGTTCAGGAAGGCTGTGAATGTAATTACAGTTCTAAGTTTGAAACCACAGAGCCTACAATGTGGCAAAGGAAATGAAGGTATGTATACAAGCAAAGCCTTCTGGGAACATTTATTGAGTGACTATTATATACTAGGAACTATAATAAGTCCTTTATAAATATCTCATGAAACTCTCTTAATTCTATAAGAGAGAAGGTGTTACTACCCTACTTTATAAAGAAGACACTGAGTTGATTGACATTAAGGACCTTGCTCAAGGCAGAGTCTAAACAGCAAGTTACAGAAATACACACAGCTTTCTCTATGTGTGTTTATTTTATTTTTATTTTTGATAAACTAAACCACGGGACTCAAACTACAGAGAGTTGAACCCACATAGTGTATGCAATATTTTAAAGAAGTAGAATGTCCACTACATTTTTGACATACCCAGCATTTCCACGCGGTGGGTGGTGTAGACAATTTACTCTTCCTGTGATTAAACACAGAAGCAGAAATACAGATTTCTAGGATGTGTCTGCTGAATGGAAACAAGCAAACAAAAGAGTGAACAGGCTGTGGGAGTCTCTGCTACAGACTCCACATCACAGCTGATTATGCTCTGACAGCTCCCCTTGCAAGAGGTCTTTTGTGGTTGGTTGAGCCTGTAGCACATTCATCAGGATTAAGGAAGACCCCCCAGTCTGGTCAGACGACTTTTACTGAAGTCTCAATAAACCTTACACTTGTAAAAAGACTCCCTGATTATCAGAGTCACCTAATGCTAGAGCAGCAGGACACATGCTTGTCTACAGGAAGTCAGATTTATTTTAAATGCGCACCATTTCTTCTGGACTTGTGGCCTCCCCTTATGTTCACTCGTGGGAGTGGAAAGTGAGCTGCAATTGACCCAGGAAGATTGCCCTTCCCCTGCTGTGACTGACCCCCACTGGGCTCAGAGGTGCTGACGCAGGTGGACGAGGGGTTCTGCACAGGAGTGGAAAGAAGAGCAGGCTCAACACAGCTCCTCGCCAGGGCTTTTTCCTGGACCCAAAGAGAGGCTTCAGTTGTTTGAGGCAGTGTCTTGGTTATATAAGGGTGGGATGGGGAACTGGGGGCCTGATCTAAGGACTATTCTTGCATCTTCATTTTCCTGCTGTACTTTTTGCCCATATTTAGACTGTCTACACATTTAACAGTTATTCTCTAATTTACTATGTACCAATGGTTGTGCTCAAAAGTTCGTATAAAAGTTAATCACAAAATTTATGTATAAGATTCAATTTATTAAATCTGAAACGAATGCCTTCCTCCTCAGAAACAATTTTATCTTCAACAGAGATTGCAGGCAGGGGGCTCTTGGCAGCACCATGGAGGACATGGAGTCTGGGTCGGGCCCACAGCTGTGGAGGATGCTGCCATTTATAAGAGAAGTGATCATGCACCAACTAATGATGTCGCTGGGGCCCAGCCACCATGTAGGAGCATGGTTTCCATGCTACACAGCTCTCTAAACTCAGACTTTGAATGCTTTTCCCTGTTACAGACCTGGCCACGCAATGGGAGAGGCCCCACCCAGCACAGAACTGGCCATGTGGCAGCACAGGTAGCGGTGTACTCGGGAGCAGCCATTAGAGCTGGAAGTGATGCAAGGATCTCAGAGACCAGAGATGGAAGTGAGACACGACCTCAGCACAGAGGGAGGAGGTCAGGAGAGGGTTCCAGGGCCACAGGAGCAGGGTTGGGGGGGTGAGATCCAAAAGAGGCGAGAGGAAGTGGAGAGGGAGGGGATGCTGAGAGGCAGGCAGAGCCAGGATGGTGAGCCCTGACACCACTAGAAGAAGGGCATACATAAGCACTTCCTTCGCACTATTAATCTTTTAAGCACACTTTTTGCATAATCAAATGTTAGCAGAGTAATCACATATTCCACATTAGTGGGATCCAAATGTTGGAGGTTTCACTGTGTTTCAAATGGATCAGAAAAAACAGCCTGCCTAATGACTATAGTTTGATTTCTGAGTCATTTTGAGGAGTTTTCACACAATAGAGAAATGAATTTTAGTCATTTATAGCTTTTCAGCAAAACAGGCAACATAATATATCACCTATAATAAATAAAATAACTAAGAGATAATGAGCATTGATAAAGAAGTCATACATCAACCATCATGGTAACGTTTGGAAAGGAAACAAATGTCAGTCTTCAAATCTTCAAGATAAACACTGCACCTCAGGCAAAAATGAAGAAAATCATGATTAATGTCTTATCAGGTGTAAAAACCATATGGCTTATTGATTTATTTTTGGCAGAAGGCTTATCTTCTTAAGGAGAATGCATCTCTAATTACTTGCAGGGTTTAGTTGCTTGTCTTGTTTCTCAGGGTAGAAGGGCACAGGTCTGGGAGAAGTAGCTTGGCAGCCATTCATCTAAAAAACATCTTGGTACTTGTAATAAGCTTAATTCAAGTTCAAGAAATGATACAGACGCTATAAAAGCTCAGCCATTCTGGCCACCACAGATGAGATGCCAGCCATGTGAGGAGGACCTCCATGGATGTTCCATGAATGAGCCAAATCTACCGCACACAGAGCAGAACAACCACCCGGCTGAGCCCAGATGACCCACAGAAACATGAGGAATAAGAAATTGTTGTTTTATGTTACATGTACTAGTTTTGGCATAGTTTGTTACATAGCAATAGATAATTGACATAGCCATTAAAGGTGGCCGTATTTTGTGCTATCTGAAAATACCTTCTTGGATAGTGGATTGAAGCAGAGGGAGAACCAGATTCAAGGACTTAAAACTTTAGGACTGCTGATCTGAAGCAAAAGGGGTAGGCTGAGCTAGGAAAACAGACAGATTGAGCAACTTGAAATAAAAGCTTAGGATGTATAGCAGGGCCAGAACAAGTCAAGACCAAGCCATAAAGCAGTAAAAACTCTAGGTGAGCAGAAGGAACTGGTCAGTAGAGGGAGAACAGAGAAGAGACACAAAGAAGGGCCACTGGCCCACATAGAAAAGTAGCTACATCTGGGGCCGCCATGATTTCTAACAACTTTCTAATCTCACGAGGCTGGACTGTAGTTTCCGGTCTCAGAGTTCCCTGAAATCCCTGTTGCCTGCATGATCCCTTGTGTGAGCCAGCATCTCCCGCCCCTCCTCTGTGAGCTGGCCGAAGTGAGTTTCTACTCTTAGTAATGAGAACAGACAAAAGAAAAACAGGACTCTTCTACTGTGAGATTGTACCACAGCAATGGCAGTGAATGGACGCAGTGAAAATTATCACTAGTATGGTGAATGTTTTAACAAATAAAATATAAAGGTAGAGGAACCCTTGATTAAGCTGGTGGGCTTAAAACGCATTATAGAATTTTCTCGCCACATTCCTGATGCAATGAGCAAAAAAAAACAGTAAAATTGGCAAAAACATTACCAAGCAGAAAATCACAAATACCAACCAGACTAAGAAAAAAGTATAACATAATTCAGTAAACTTCTAAAACTCACAGAAACCATTTGGCAAGTCATAAAAATCCTGAGAATTCTATCTAACACACAACCAAGCTGAAGAGATGAAAACTGAGTGACTGCCCTTCTCTTTTTACTTCTGTTTGATAGAACAGCAGATGGGACAGAGGGTGGGGGAAGAAAGAAACGGCACAGGAAAAGCTGGAAATGGGGCTGACACACAGCTGGAAAACCAGACCCAATAGAGAAAATAATGACTTTTGGACAGTGCAACCCCGTGATACCTGTGGGAAGGGATACAAACAAAAGCGTCCAGTTTACTTCTTGCAGTTTTCAGGTGCAGTGCAGGAAAGGGGAACCCAAACAGAGCCCAGCAGTCCCCCTGGGTTGAGAAGACAGAGTCCAGAGTTCAGGGAGGCTCAGCAGCTAGAATTTGACAGGGAGAGCAGTGAAGAGAAGGGAGCTTTAAAACAGCTATTGTGAACATATGCCATATATTCCAGGAGGTAGAGGATGTGAGGAACATTAAGGAGAGAAACGTGGGAAATTTGAAATTAAAAATACATTAGATAGGATTAATGGGAGATTAGATACTGTATCTGGCAGTATATATGTGTAATTGGCATTACAGAAGAGGGGAGAAAAACTAAGACAAAAAATATTTCAGAAAACAATGACTAAAAATTTCCAGTTTTGATGAAAACTGTAAATCCACACATCTAAAAATCTTAACAAATCCCAGGCAGAAGAACAAAGCAAAGCATATCGTAACACATTATAAATATATTTTAAACACACATAAACACAAAAAGATGCTTAACTTCCATATACTAACTAGAACGACTAAATGGAGAATTTCAAGTGTTAGCAAGGATGTGGAGCAAATGGAACTCTCACAACATTGCTGGAGGAAATGCAAAATGGAACAGCAATGTTTTGTAAAGCAGTTTGGTAATTTCTTAAAAAGTCTCATATACTTACAGAATGACTTAGCAATTCCACTCATAGATATTTACCCAAGAAGAAAAAAAAATTGTATCCATACAAAGACCTGTATGTACAGCTTTATTCAAATTAGCTAAAAATTGGAACCAACTCAATAATCCGTCATCTGGTATATGTATAAACAAAGCATGAAGCTCCAAAAAATACTATTCAGCAATCAAAAGGAATGGCTGTCCAAAACATATATTACCTTGTATGAATCTCAAACGCACTCTGCTAAATGAAAGAAAGCAGGCAGAAAAGAGTATATACTGTTTAATTCCATTTATATGAATGACCTTCTGGAACAAGTGAAAGTATAGAGATAGAAATCGGTGGTTGACAACACGGAGGATCTTACTACCAAGGGGCACAAAGCCATTTTGAGATGGGGGAAACTGCTGTCATTGTGGTGGGGTTTGCATGACTACAGGCAGACCTCATTTTATTGTACTTCACAGCTACTGTGTTTTTTACAAGTTGAAGGTTTGTAACATCAAGCAAGTTCTGCCAGCACCATTTACCAATGGCAGGTGCTCACTTCATGTTTTCTGTGTCACATTTTGGTTATTCCTACAGTATTTTAAGTTTTTTCATTATTTTTATATTTGAGATCTTTGAAGTTAGAATTGTACTTGTTTTGAATGCCACAAACTGCACCTATAGCAGGCAGATAACTTGATAAATTCTATGTGTTCCGACTGCTCCACAGACCCCATTCCACGCCTCCCTCTCTCTCCTCTGGCCTCCCTATTTCCTGAGACAAAATAATATTGAAATTAGGCCGTGTAATAAACCTCCAATGGCCTGTAAGTGTTCAAGTGAAAGGAAGAGTTGCACGTTTCTCATTTTAATTAAAGAATTTAAAATGACCAAGCTTAGTGAGGAAGGCATGTCAAAAACCAAGGCAGACCAAAAAATAGGCCTAATAGCCAAATTGTGAAGACAAAGGAAAAGTTCTTAGAGGAAATTAAAAGTGCTATTCCAGTGAACACACAGGTGATAAGAGAATGAAAGTTTAGAGGAAGTTTGAGTGGTCTGGATAAATCAAACCAGCCATAACATTTCCTTAAGCCAAGCCTAATCCAGAGCAAGGCCCTAACTCTCTTCAATGTTAGGATGGCTGAGAGAAGTGAGAAGCTGCAGATGAAAAGTCTGAAGGTACCAGGGGTTGGTTTATGAGGTTTAAGGAAAGAGGCCAGTTCTATAATATAAACATGCAAGTGAGGCAGCAAATACTGATGCAGAAGCTGCAGCAAGTTATCCAGAAGCTCCTGCTGAGAGAGCTATGGGGGGTGGCTAACCCTGTGATTTTCATGTAGATGAAAACACCTTCTATGGAAGAAGATGCCAGTGGGACTTTCATAGCTAGAGAGGAGAAGTCACTTTTTTAAGTGTTGCCTCAGAATCCTCTGAGTAACTTTTTAATAGCAGATTCCTAGCTCCACTCGGGAAGATTCTGTTGCAGGAGATTTGGGGTGGGGCTCAGAAGAGGGCAACTTTAAGCACCCCCAGTAACTTGGGAAGTCCTCCTGTCTTCCTCCTTCTTCTCTTTCCATGTCCCGGGATCTGAAACCCTCTCTAAGACTCTGTGCTACCAGGAGGCTCCTGCTGTCTCTGCCCACTGCACACCGTATGTGAGCTCTCTAAGCTCACAGTGAAAACAAGTGGTGGGAAGAATGCAAGGGATCCCATGCTCTCACTCGTGTTCAAGAACCCCATGAACACCTAGTTTTCTAAAGAGAGTCAGAACTTGTGAACCAGAATGAAAACAGCCCCTCCACTGCACAGAAACGACACACTTCCTCTCTCCAATTCTTTCCATTCCTCATTTAGGTTCTACCACGCTCAAACACCATCTGTAGCAAATATCCTGGAAATTTAAAAAAGACCTATTACCCCATGCTATACATTTATTTCCATATGAACATAAATCGGAGGTGTTAATTCTCTTTCCTGGACATAATTCAAAATGTAGGTTTTTTCAGTGTAGCTATTTGGTTCAATTACTTCTAAAATATGGCACATTACTTTATGTCAGCTGTTTTTCATTAATATGTGCACCAGGTTTCCACATTCGGTGGCTCTCAGCCCAGTGCTTCTCAAACTTTAATGTGCCTAAGAATCACCTGGGGATCTTGTAAAAATGGAGGTTCTGGTTCAGCAGTTCTGGGTGGGACTTGAGATCCTGCAATTCTAACAAGCTTCCAGGTGAGGCCCAGGCTGCTGGTTCCGAGACCACACATGAGTAGCAAGGGTAGCTGAGAGACGAAAGTTTGGTTTCTAAGTCTAAATTTGCCTATAATATGCTATATTTTCCTGAGGTTTGCAGGAGATTTGTAGCGTACCCCCACCTCTCACGGAAAGTGAGTCAGCAAGTTGTAAAGCCAAATCCCTTTTCATTGTAAATTCCTATGTCTGCTGTTCATATGTGTATATTATATATAATATATAATGGAGAGAGGGTTTGAGAGGTCAAGAAAATGACTTTAATCATAAAAATGAGTAGGAGTTTAACATAAAAAAATGCAAGTTGGCTAGCTTTGGAAGGGGGATCTTTTAGTAAATCACATCAGAAAATTGTTTTCAGCCACAGAGATGGGGCTTTTAAGTTGGGGGGGACTGAGAGAATTAAAAGAGGCAGCTGCAATAATGTCTTTACAGTCTTAAATTTGTTGGGACTCAGAAAATGATACTCCAGAATATGGCACTTGGATGCTAAACTAAAGCAGCAGCCTCAAGGTCTGACTCTCCTCCCATATCCCTTGCTTATCTCTCAATCTTCTGTCCCTCACAGAGAACAGATTGAGGTTGTTGTCTGCGTTCTCTTTCCCACCAGAAACTGAACCCCAAGAGGAACACAATTGCCTTCGATCCCCTCCCTGAAATTTCATTAACCAGAGAAGATTAGAACTCATATCACAGAGGAAAAGACTGAAAATTAAACACAATGCCTACAGCCTACACAAGCTCTGTCCCAAACTACAAGCTTTGTTCTCGTGTCCCATTCAATTCCCAAAGAGAATCATTTACTGTCTAAATACTGGGCCCGTCTATTTCCCCAAAAGTTCATTTACTCAAAATTGCCACCTTTCCCTTTTTCTCCTCCCCTATGAAGACAGATTTATAAGCATCTGTACCTCGTTGGGTTGTTAGGTAATCATCTTCCTGCAATTCCCCTGCTTATGCAATTTAAATAAATTACGTACGCACGTGTATGCCTTTTTGTTCTGTTAATATGCCTATTGTTAGTTCCTTTTCAGGAACCTTCAGAGGGTGGAGGGGAAGCCTTCCTGCTTCTCCTACAAATTCAACTGGGCATAAAGTCTGAAGGGCAAACATTAAGAGTAATCTTACATTTAATTGTCTAAGATTCAGGAAAAAATAATGTCTGTGGGGGCAGCACCTGTGGCTCAACGGAGTAGGGCACTGGCCCCATATGCCGGAGGTGACGGGCTCAAACCCAGCCCCCGCCAAAAACTGCAAAAAATTAAAAAAAAAAAACTAATAATAATGTCTGTGTTGTCATTATTCACATCCTCAAATACTGAGAAGAAAAGTAAGAACTGTTGGGATAAAATTTTAAAATGTCTTGCTTTAAAAATCATTTTATATTACATGCGGAATAAAAAAAGCCTGAGAGAACGCACAGCAATAGGCTAGCGGCCATCGTCTCTGAATGGGAGTGAAGTTCACCTTTACTCAGTGCACTGCTGACATTTTCTACAATGAAAATGCACTTCTTTTAAAATAAAAAATAAAAGTTAATTTTTTAAAATGGTCTTGCCAAGATAGATATATGTATAGATGGCATCTTCTTTGAAGGAAATTTTCTTTTGGATACCAGTTCTATATATTTCCTTTGACTGTGCTCCACACAATTCTTTTCTATTTTTTTCTGGGATGATATTAACACGAAGGCTGTGATCATATGGTAAAGTGTTAATGAAATTTCAGTATCTAGAATTATTCTCAATCATTCCTCTGTAATCATTACTTTCTATTTCACACATAGCAACTAGCATGTATGAACTATAAAATGCCTGAAAGGCGCTTTGCCTTTCTGTTAGCATCCACAGCGTACCAACCCCACAAGTCATCACGCTGTCTGTCTGAGCTGCAATGCCAAGCTCTTGTGCCTGCAGACCTCTGGGAGCAGAGTTCTTTGTGTGATTTTTGTGACTGTGCTAGGACCTCAATGGCTGATTATGTACAACGCAGGAAATGTTACTCTAAGGGGAAAAAGCATGCTGAAAAATACTGCAAAATCGCCGACATCAGAAACAACTCTGTAGATACCTTTAAGATAGTTATATTCCAGGTAAAGCTCTCCACAGCTTTTTGTAGTTTTCGTTCCTTCAAACCTTCCTTGGTGCCTATGCTGTGCAAGTGTTCGTGGAATTCCATGGCTGAAAGAAATAAAAAAGATGAAGCACATTAGCCCCCCATCCAATCTGTGGTAAGGAACTGACAATATTTACTTTTCCAGGTAGAGCTAAAACCACTGCAACCTCCAATGAAATTCATAAATGTGCCAATTTAAGAATGTAGTAATGCGGACGGAAACACTGTTGTTTCAGTGTTTCAGGAAACGCTGAAAATTCAAGGTATCGACCAGTCAGAAGGTGTCTTAGAAGTCAGTGACTATTCCTCACCGTTTTGAAGGGCAAACAGGGCACATATGATCATTCTTATTCTTATTTTAGAGAAGGGGAGCTCAGCAAGCTTCAGAGATGGGCAGGCAAAGGAGCAGAAAGAAGAGCAGGACTAGAACCTCGATCTCAGCTCTCCTTGAAATGTGGGAGCATAATGCTGATGAATGCAGAAGAGAATACAAAGTGATGTTGTTTCTTATCATAGTAGGAGTCACTGTGAGGTCACATACCAAGTCCATGGTAAGGGGAAAGGGACAGGGAGAAAGACCCAGAATGCTAACTCTGCACCTATGTGACAACTCTTTACAGCAGAATTTACATAATCAAATGAATATTCCCTATTGTTCAAAAAACAGTCTAAGAGGAACCTTAGATCCTGTAATTTAAATTTAGTGTACAGAGTTTTTACATAAATTTTTAAATTTTATGCTCTTCTGTTAGTTGGAAAATTCCTAACCACAGTAATGTAACTACTCACAGTAAGATCAACGAATCCAATTTAAACACTCTCAGCCTTTTTTTTTTTGTTTTCTTTAGAGTGTATCTTATTGAGAACATATAGAATTGTGTTCTAAGGACAGTCGGAATAATTCTTTTCTCTATAAAGTTATGTCATTAGCAACATGCAATTCTGTTCATATTTTTTTCTCATTGTGTGTGTGTGAGAGAGAGGGAGAAAGACAGAGACACAGAGAGAGAGAAAGCAAAAGAGAAAGAATGCAAGTCTTTTGGGATATAATTTGTTTCTTGGGTATGTCAAGACATTATGTGATTTCCAAGTTAAACTGCCTACTGAAGTTAAGTCTTGCTTTTTTCCTGGTCTTCACTGCCTTGATCCTTCTTCTGCTAAAATATATTTTATTAGTTTTTATTCATCTTTTTATTATATTGTTTCTCCTTGCAAATATAAGCAAATGCATACCCATAGTCATAATTCTCCCTTTCTAAACACAAAAAATAGCATGCTACCTACACAGTTCTGCACCATGGTGGGACCTGTCCTCTCACAGGCAATGTTCACTCCATGTCAACGTATAGAATTCTTTCCCAATCTTTTTTTTTTAAACAGCTACTGAGATTCTGTTGTGTGGATGCACCAGCATTTACTTAACTAGTCTCTTACTGACAGCCATTCAGTTCTTTGAAATCTTTTGCTATTACAAATATGTGGAACTGCTATAAATTTTCCAAGACATTTTCTGTATTCTTTTTCAGTTGGACATTCCAATTTCCAATTCTTTTTCAACATAACATCATTTCAAAGCCACTCTTTACACAGTGATTGACAATAACTTTATTTTTAGTGTCTCTAAATAGCAAAGAAACGCTAATACCCATATGACAAATATAATAAACTGTCTTTTTTCTTCCTATTTTTTTCTCTGTCCAATAGGAGCAACAGGCCTACTTCCTATTATGCTAATGAGGTATGAGAGCCTCACTGGTTTCAAGAAAGAAGAGTAATTAATTAGTAAAACTGATTCCATTCATTGTCTAGGGAACTAAACACTGGCTCCTCTCCTCCTCTCCAACTTCTCTTTTACCTGAGGACATCCCAATGTGATTAACTAGGTAAACTCCCTCCATTCCAAAGCTGGTGACCCTGCTCAGACAGTGGTCAGCATCCCCTAAGTCAGTTCTACCTTTCACTGGATATGACTGGCTTAACATACTGAAAAAAGCACCCCCCCAAAAAAAGGAAAAGTGAAAACAATAATGACCATGAATAGGGCTAAAACTCCAGGTCTTGACTAGAGCTTTAAACCCTACCTCCTCCCCACCCCACACACACTTTTACTCCTCTCCTCATGTGGGAGACTCCCTGGCGTGTGACTCAGACCCACCAGTCGGGACTCTAATGATCAGATACTGATGAGCTGGCTCTTCGGTTAGGTTTAACTCGTAATACGAGGCTTCAGCAAGAGATCTAGATTTCTCAACAGGAATCCTTAATACTCATGTTTCTAATTCTGGCCGTCAGGAGGCACCATGTTCTCCTGAGTATCCCTGAGGCTTGGTGAATGGAATCGTGACTGGAATGCAGGATGGGGAAGAGACGTCGGGGAGGTGGTGGGGAAGCAGCTCTCTGCAAACAAGAAGGAACACTACAGGGACGCCAGGTGCACGGGAGAAGGAACTGGGCGGGGAGGGAAGCGCTATGAATGCGGGCTACCCACTACAACTGCTAGACCAGATTCAGGCCATTTGCAAAGCTGTTTTATGACACATCAAAACTGGCACAAAGGTGTAACACACAGTAGTGGGGGATTTTTCGAACATCAGGGTATCTGCTTGGAAGCCTCATTCTGCTGGGGACAGACTGTTTTGTTGCCTCACTGAACATTTGCTCACCAGTAAGATAATGAGGCAACGACAGGAACTGCTATACTGGGCTTAACTCCAATGAACAAGTAAGAATGTACAGATAACATAAGCAGGGAACAGCGGAAGAAGGCAGTGCTGAGCTTACACAAACATCAACTCTAGATTTAGGAAAGCAGGTTTCAGAAAGTTTGGAAGACAGGTATGAACCCAGGGTCAGAGTCTGCCTTGAGGACTGTGGACTCAAAGAGAAAACGCAGTCAAGGGGATAAAAAATGGTACTGACAAGGAAGAAATAGGGAAACGAAGAAACAAGTGTAGCTGCAAACATGCCTGCTATCTAAAAGGTCATATTTTACAAATTTATTAAAAAGAGAGACAATTCCCCCTTATCTTACCTTCTTAGGATATTTGTAGCCCAATAAAAGTTCACATGGAAGTGCAAAATGTTTTATTAATGAAGTTCTTTTAAAAAAATGGGAACAAAAAGGCGATATATTGAATATTGGAACAATTATGCTAAAAATGCAAAACTCAGAATCTCAAAAAGTGACTATCAATTACGACAGCTCAATTTTGACCACAGGGTGCAGGCTGGGCTTCAAGAAGCCTGAGCCTTGAATTACTCTGCTCAGAAACAACACCTGGCCAGTCTGGGTGTTATTCCTCTGGTCAGCCCACAGAGGGTAGCTTTACCTCCTCCGCCCTGTTATATATAATACACCATGAACCCCATGGGCATGCAAGGACCCTGTTGCACTTATGCAACATGAATAAATGATTCTTTTTGGTGCACGTCCCGTGTCCCACACAATCATCAGTGTGTCTTGGACCTGCCTGTCTAGTACGATGGTCCCTCCACTCTGGATCTGTTCACCTACTTAGGTGCAGTGCCTAGAAGCAGACCTCACAAACAGGCTTTTATAACACTTGTCAAATGGAGCCTTTACAATCCTTAAAAGGATAAGAAGATGCAGGGGAACTACCCAAATTAGTTTTTGCTCTGAGCAAGCACAAAGAACAGGACACAGCTGCTGTCATCCCCTCAGTGGACAACACTGAGGGCTGTCCCATGCAGGGGCCCTGTCAGCGCTGTGGGAAGGTCACACCAAGATGGCTTTCTGTGGGGCTTCCAGTTCTTCACCTGTGACACTGGGAGGTGAACTCCTAAAAATAATTGGAATTTATTGATCCTGACAAAATTTATTTTGTGATGATCAGCTGTAATATCAATAGTCAGAAGTTTTTAAATTATGGATTTAAGCCAAAAAGAGTCCAAATATCCTTAGGGAACGTGGCTCTTAGCTCACTTGGCCCGAGCACTGCCCGATGTGTTTATGGGAAGCTGCAGCGGACCCTGGGGAGAACCACGGGGAGGCAGACGCTGGACTGTGTGGCTGCTGCTGCTGCTTAGAGTTGGTGATGAGAATTCCCATTGTGAAAACACTCTGCAGATTCAGAAATGGAAACCAGGCCAATAGTAATGAGAGACCAACAGTGAGATGCTTTTCTCTTTCAGGAGTAAGTTTTATTTCCCTGTATCTTCCAAACACTATACCAGCACATTTCCATCATAAACTGGTATATGTTAAGCCGTATATAGTTGTTCACATTATCTTGAAGTTAATTGTTTAAAAAAATAATTATAGTTTTTCTATTAACCAGTGTCCCATCTATTAGTTTGATTTAAACTAAATGGCATTATGCATATTAAAGTCTCAACTAAAGATGGGCTTATACATGTTTTCTTTAAAGGTGAAATGTAGGGTCTTTCCACTTGGGTTTCCCCTTCCATTGCCAGAGGCTCTGTTCCCCCTCTTTCTCTTATCTATCTCTTTTATCTTTCAATAAACTCTGTCCTTTCACTTAAAAAAATACAAAAATAAATAAAGGCAGATGTAACATTTTCGGGCAACCATTCAAGAGGTCGGGGAAGCAACCAGGATTCCTGGATTCTACAACCATGTTGCCACCCAAGTAAGAAGAGAGGTAACAGTTAATTCTGGCCAAAGAAACTGAAATCTTTAAAAGTAAGATGTGAATATAAATTTCATTTGAAAGCCAACATTAACTATGCAAATGGTCCTTTGAAAAGTGTGAGGTAAGTGTTATATATTTAATAGTCAAAATATACAATGTATTTAAAGACATCAATGTTTGAAGGCTGGGAGCATATTACATGAATCCAACCAAATGTGCAGGAATAAGGTTTAATGCTTAGGGGTAAATATGTCCAGAAATCAGTAGATGGCCAGTGTCTTATGCACAGCTCTGGTGGGGCCTGGTGTGGCTGCTCTTTCAACAGAATTGCCTTTGAGTCTTAGTGGCTCCATGCCAAAGAACCTATAGTTAGGTTCCTCTGACTCAAGGAACCCAATAATCCCAAGTTTCTGTTACTAGGGAAAAGCAGTGGGTTATTTTTCTTCTGGGATGTTAAACAAAGAGGAAACCTGCTCAGATTTCTCTGTGGTAATTAACTTGAGAATTAAGGAGATAAACAGTAGGCCATCAAACAGCAGAGAAAGGAAAAATGGGAAATCCATAGTCAGCTGGTGTCTGTGAGAGTTTAGTTCAGTTTTGGTCTCAAGTGAGCAGGAGATACAGACTGTATGAACAAAGAATGAGGTCAGGCCACCAGTGCAGGAGTGGTGATTGTACATATCATTTAACCTTTGATTTACACCTATAATGTTAAATTTTTTGAATCCTCACACAAAAGTATGATATTGGATTTTTAGGTGACAAATCCGTATTTTGGCAAGTTTCCATGTCATTTCAAAAACTTAGATTTTGAGTATGTGGAGGTGTTGGTTGCACATAATTTTCCGATTATTATTTCAAAATACTTGGTAATTTAAATATTTTAAAGTGTTTTCTTTCAGGGGCTTAAAGCTCAATGAGAAAAAAGGAATGTAATGCAGATACATTAAGCATCATATTTTATAAAAATTAATAAATGGGCACAGACTGTTCATGAAGATATAATTTAAATTAACTTGGAACATGTAGTACAACGGCATGCAACTATATTGGATTGTAGTGGAAAAAATTTCCACTTTTGTCAAGTTTTCTGCTTGCTATCACAGACAGCAACTTAAATGAAAAGCAAAGGGCCTTGTAAGTAAAAAACTTGATATATACAATAAGAGGATATGGAAAAGAGGCCTTGGCTTTGAAAGGAAATGGAGGCCCAGTCAGAAACATCCCATTATCTCCCTTCCGACGAAATGAATGATTCTCGTCAAACACTAAGCAGATGACCTTTCAAACATTCCGGTTGGGATTTTCTCTACCCATCTAGATGACATGAATCTAAAATACAGCATGTAGCACATGGCTAAAAATTTTTAGAAGCAAATACAAATTTAAAAACTCCTCAGGAGACATATTAATCTTTTTTTTTTAAATAAAAAAATTGTATTTACTTAGAAGCATTCAGAATGTCAACAAAACAGCTGCAACTTTTTTTTTGCAATTACAGAGTGGTATTCAGTTAAAAGAACAACAATTATTTCATATAAGCTGCATCAGAGACAACTGAAGATGAAAAAACTACCATCCCCATATATAACTAATTTGTGCTGTGTACCAACAAGAACCTGCTTTAAATTTCCATGCCAATTTACAACCCCCATACTGTACCAGGCAAGGTTAGTGGCTACTGAAAATACCACCAGGACAGGGCTATCTAAAGACACATTCGGTAGTATGTTAACTATACAAAAAAAGACACTGTACAGTTTAAAAACAAATCTTACACAGCTTTACATTTCAATTTTTTTCTTTAAAAGGAGTAGGTTGTG
>CAUYRH010124595.1:0-47404 GCA_963574655.1 Perodicticus potto | reverse complement strand
CTTTCAGTTTGATTATTTTTTCCTCTTTTCTATTTCCATTCTGATATTTATTATTTTCTTCCTACTATTTGCTCTGTGTTTAAAACTTCGGGATCACACTACGGTGCATCTTACAAGGGTATGAGTGAAAATTACTAAATGCAGAATATAAATGTCTTCTTATAGTGATTAAAAGGCCATGAAGGCTATGTTAAATAGTTCAATGAAAATATTTCAGATTGTATCTAAAGTCAGCACATTGTGCCCCTTGATTGCACCAATGTACACAATTATGATTTAATAAAAATTAAAAATAAAATAAAATAAAATAAAAACTTCTTTCTTTCTTTCTTCTTTTTTTTCTAGTACTTTAAGGTAGAATGTTAGGTATTAATTGGAAGTCTTCTTTTTAAATGTAAATGTTTAGAACTATCAATTTTTCTCTCAGCACTTCTTTTGTTGCATTTCATATGTGCTTGGAGTATGTTACCTTTCAATGTTCACTGATTTAAAACTGTTTTCTAATTTTGGTGATTGCTTCTTTTATCTATTTATTTTTTTTAAAGAGGAGTATTTAATTCCCATACAATTGTAAATTTCCCAAATTTATTTCTGTTAGTTTATTTCTAATATAATTCTATATATTTTCATTATTTAAAATGTACTAGAGCTTGTTTTATGCCTATCATATGATCCATCCTGGAGAATGTACTATGTGCATTTGGTATAACTCTATAGTCTTTTATTTGTGATGTTCTATTGATATCTGTTAAGTACAGTGTTTGATCATTTCATTTAAATCTTCTATATCTTTGTTGATCTTTTACTTGTTTTTTAATGTATTGCTGAAAATGGAGTATTAAAGTTTTCAACTATAATTCTTGAATAGTCTGTTTAACCTCCCAGTTTTATTGATGTTTCCTCAGCATATTTTGAATTTCAGTTGGTAAACAAATCTATGTTTTGTAACTTTGGTATCTTTCTGATGGATTAATTCTTTCATTATAAAATACCCCTCTTTGTCTGTAGAAATATTTTTTGTTAGAGTTAAATTCCTTTTGTCTAATTTTAGTATAGCCACTTTACTCTTTTTTGGTTACTGTTGCATGGCACATCTTTTTATTATATTATTTTAATCTATTTATGTGTTCGAATATGAATTATGTCTCTTGACAACATAAACTTTAATCATTGTCTTTCTAAAAAATTTGGTTGGTTTTATTTATCTCTCCAATCTATGCCTTTTGATTATGGTATTTTATGATTTATATTAATGTAACTATGGAGAAAATACACCTCACATCTACTATTTTGCTATTTTGTTCCTCTGTTTCTTCATTTTCTATTTTGTGTTAAATATTTTCTTGTGTACCATTTTAATTCTCATTTCTTTCCCTATGTATGTGTATATATAGATATAAAATATTTTATTAGTGGTTATACTTGGCATTAAAATAGCAACTTAATCAAAACAACCTATCTGAATTAATGTCAACTTAATTCTATAGTATAAAAATTTTGCTGCAACGTTATCTCCATTTTCTCTTCTATCCTTTGAATTATGTCTTTCCAATTTTCTGTAGTATAATTGAATCTTTCCAATTTTATGATTATTTGTTTATTCAGTTGTCTTTTAAGTCAATAAATGAAGGAAACATTTTCAAAATTATTTTTATGCTATCTTTCATACTAGCTATGCAGTTACATTCACTGGTGCTTTTTATTTCTTTGTGTGCACTTGAATTCACTGCCTTCCTGATAATGCCTCTGTAATTTCAACTGACTGTTCATTTCCTCACTCTTGCCTGATTTTTTATCACCTAATGTTATTTATCTCAATTTCTCTTAGAATAGTGTTGAAAAATAAAGGGCAGCATAAGATATTGTGATAAATTCTGGGAAGGGGAAGGTCTTTCATAGTCCCTGGAAAATCGAAATACAGCTTAAGGTCCTAGTAGCTATTACAGCTCACACCTAGTGCTTCCTACCTTACCTGACACATAGTAAGTGCTTAATAAATATTTATGAAATGGATTAAAGTAAGTGCACATGATGATTCAGGTTTAAGTGTTGAATTATTTGAAGGCTCAGAATTGGCAAGAATGGTAACAGAAGCACAGAGGGACAAGCAAGCGAAGATTAAGAAGTTCTTCAGCAGTTTTAGAGAAGTCTGCAAAATTCTCTGACTGAACAAGTTCTCTGAGTCACATTGTCAAAAAAGAGAATTTAAGTAATTTATTTTAGCAAAGTGTTAGCTAACTTTTTAAATGAGTCTTAAACTTCTCAAGAAAGTCAGGCAAGGACACACAGTTTACTCACTAATAATCTTACACTTGCTAATTCAAAAGTATACACCAGATTTCATGGGTCTCTGTAATTTTAAGCAAATAGGATGGGCCTTTCATTTGATGGCTCGCTTGATGTAGCCTATGGCACACATAATGCCTTGTGACTCTGTTTATAGATGCTAACAGTTGGAAATTGAGAGTTGCTCAAGCAGAATTCTATATAATCACCCATTTGGGGTTAATTTGCTTTATTGTGGCTGCTACAGTGAGTTCAGCTGAACTTGGCATTTTCCATTCCAATCTGTTTTGTAAATGATTTTAGTTTCACGGCCCAGGCATTTTGCTGCAAATCTTCTGACTCATGTAGCTTATACTAACCAGGGAAATTCATGAAAAGAATATGGATTATTTCTTATCCTGTAATATGGTTTTTAAAATTTATTTTAGAGTTTGAGAAGTTGAGAACCAGACACTCCTAAATTATGGAGAAGTAAATCCTTTTAGAGTTTGAGAGTCATCCATTTATTCAATAAGTATTTTTTGAACCCATTATGTGTGGTACCATATAAATTTTGGTGATATGATGGTAGTAGGACAGATACACATACAACCCTTAAGGACTTTTAAAGGTATTGCAAATAAATAAACAAGCAAATATAAGTGTCTGTCACATATGATGTACACCAATCTACAAAAATATAAAAATAATTACAACATTCAGTTGTAAACATTCAACTTAAAAATTACAAACATTCAGTGAATATGAATATGCCCTGTCAAAATCTCAGTCTAAATCTTACATGCCCTTATACCCACATGCTCATTAAATGCTTTTCCCTTTTATTAAATTTTTAAAATTCTAGTTTTTTCTCTGAGAAGTTTTATGTGAGTAACTGGGAATGGATACTTTATGTTTTCTTTATCTAAACTTTAATGAGGCTTCAACTTCTTGAGAAAGTCAGACAAGGACACACAGTTTAGTCACTAATAATCTTGCACTTGCTAATTCAAAAGTATAGCACTACCTAGCACTACCTTATATTTTTCTACTAACTTTTTCTTATAAAGTGTTTTCTGAGGTTCTGATTTGTTCTGACCATATGCTAATTGGAGGGATACAAAGATGAATACAAGAGTGCACTGTCTTTACCTTAGAAAAGTAGAGGAGACAGACAAAGGAGGCACTGCAAAGTGATTAAATAAGTGCATTTTATAAAAATACAGTCGCATACACCAATTCAGCACATAGCTGTGGTATGGCTTTCCCTAACATGAGAAGTTCAACATACAAGAAGAATATTTGGAGAAAGAGAGAAATACATCAGTAAGAATTGTGGCATTTTTTAAGATAGAATTTACAAAAAGCAGGAGACTGAGCCATATCTTTTGTTCCTACCTTTGTAAGCCATTATAAGTGTATGTTATTAAGCCATTATAAATGTGTGTTACCATTAAGGTTCAACTTAAGTGTCACCTGTCCTGGATTTGATACCCCTTCACTACATCTTACTCTGATTCCCTGCGCCTATATTTATTTTCACTCTGCATCTGAGTATTCCCTCCTATAGACTGAGAAATTCCTCAATGGCAAAACTAGATCCCTGAGTGTTTATGAGACATCTATGCAAAATGCATGTGATAAATATTTGAGGAATGAATAACTGAGTGAGTGAATACAAACCTTCACTGATGTAGCAGAATTATCCAGCAAACTGCAGTAACCTCAAATCAGTGTTACACTTTTTAACATTCTACATTTTGCTTGATTCTTCTATTCCTCCAAAAACTGAGATCTATGAAGTTGGAGATTTAATCCATATGTGAAAATGTATTACATATATCGCATCAAAGGTATAGCCTTCTAGACTTACAGTCTCAGAAAACTGTAAAGAAATTTTTACTTGCTGTTTGTCATAAAAAGTAAAATTAATTTTACTACTAGACCAAAAAAATCAAGTCAATTGATCACAGAGGTTTAAATTTTAAAGTCCTTAAGCCAAGTAATAAAATATTTTCCCTATATATCATTTTAGAAAAAATGCCTAGACATGTAACCATGGCCAGAGCCTAATTATTTGAGAATGCACAATAATTTGCTGGGCCAAATTATATTGGATCAGAACATTTTAAAATTTTGTTTTTAAGCAATCCTAAAGAAAACATAAGAAAATTATTTGGAAATTACATACCTGTCGACACCACAGTTTACGAAATATTTGCAGATAAGCCAACACCATAAGACACAGTGGTGCCATGTAGGTCACCAGAAAGAAGCAGATGTGGTACATTTTGGGGTAAATTTCACCTGAGAAGTCAAAATAATAAAGTTTTGCATTACAAATGATGGATTTTTTAAAAAAGATACCTATGTTAATATTTTGCATCAAAGTACACATTTACTTTCTATATGCTTTATGGTATGTTATATATGAAATAGGGAAATAATATTTAACTACTTACCTTTACTCACATATATGTGTATACACATACCAAAAGTGAAGTCTTAACTTCACTCATTGTACTTAGAAAGAAATAACAATTAACTATTTTTTAATTTGAGATCCTATAGTCTATTCAAAGTAACCATTTTTTTTTCAAAGCTCTTTTATTTGGCTTGATTATATCAGGCTAATTAATAAAATTAATATGACTTGACCTATATTAGCACACAAAAGGGGACGTGACTCACTCGAACCTCACTCGTAAGTACCCTGAGAAATGGGAAGCTATTCCCAATTGTAGTTCCAAATACTATGTGGAAAAAACTTAGTTTGGAAAAGTAAATACAATAAAGTTTTTTGTTGTTGTTGACTTTCTAGAAAATTTCTCAAATTTCCTTTTTGAGCCTGGTATGGCAATGTATACATATGTCTGTGTGTATGCATGTGCTTTTAAAAAAAGTAAGAATTTTAAGGCTTTTTAATTTTCAATCCATTGTGGGTATTTGCCTTTTACTAATTCATCTCATTTATTAGTCATAAACACCTCTACAACTGTAGTGATTTTTATTCATCATTAATTCTATGCATACAGATGATACATGTTAGACATTTATTACCCAGTCAATTAAGCAATTGATTAACCAATTACTTTATTAGTTATTAGTAATATTTAAGCTTGTCTATATATCTCATACTTTTAACTGACCTTTAAAATGCTTTAGGAGATGTTTTCTTTGCACTACTATTTGCACATATCACAGTGGTTCATCCCTTTTCTTGCAGTGTACAACAGGAAACAAAATGCCTTGCAGAGACTCCATGGATATTGAATCTTATAACTCAATATAATTTGAATTTGATACTAATACAATGAAGTTTTGGTGTTTCTTTCTTTAAAAATTACATACTTTGACTACGATGTTAGCAAAAGGGTTCTATGCCACTTGGAACCCATTCGGGGACAATTAACAGAATAGTTTTATTTTTTCACTCCTTCAGAAAGGACATACAGTACTAGCAGGAAGGCGTGGTTATGTGATGTAATTTGTGATAAGGGGAAATTACAGTCAAGACTAATCAGTAATAGGTTTGATGATGCCCACAATAATATATAACATTTATTCAGCAACTTGCCATTTAATTCTTACTTTATATATTCTAAACACATTTATGATTTATTCCTTCATGACCTCCTTTCCATAGCCTTGTCTTCTAGAATCAGTTATGTTTGAGTTAATATTCTTCATATTCTTCCTTATAAAGCTCTGTGTTCTTTCTTGGGTTAGAGTTTTTCACTCCTGTGATCTTCAGAGTACACAACAGGGTGCATTTGTTTTCAGGAGGGCTAAGAGACCAATCTGGGGTATCATTTTTAGCTTCTCTCAGGCCCGGGGGCACTCACCTATCTCACCAGTTTCTAACTTCCTTTCAAGTTTATCCTGTAAAACAGGCCAGTTACAGTAAAAAGAAATAGAATTCAAGTATCCTGACTGGAGGAATAACCAACAGCCTTTCCCTTTGAAGTGCTAGAGGCAGAGCAGCATTTGGGGGCCAATTTCAAAGGAATCTGAAGGTGACCTCAGCACTTTCCAGGCATCTAAGTAGCTTTGAACTTTTATTTGTGTTGAAGAAAGTGTCACATGAGCTTCACACATAAAAAATATATACCTTTGAAGCTTACATACCTGTGAAGCCCTGATGTCTGCATCAGACTAAATCAAGAGAGTAGAAGGAAGGTTAATTTTTTTTTTTGGACTACAGTTATGGACACCATCACTGTAGTTCTCAACAGATGGGAGCTAAAGCTCATTATGTGGTTGGCATATTTATAAACAGTTGAAAAAATATGTGATTGCTTGATAAATGCATTTTATGATAATGAACACTGACACTGAGAAAAGTTGATCAAGCAAAATTACACTTTCAGGCCAGGATAGATTGTTTTAATAAGGAGATTATAATAGATAATTGGGGAAACATGATAGTTTTAAATTCATCATCTCATGTTTACAGTCCAAGCTAATTGAAAACTCAGCTAAGCCACTGAAATTTTAAACTTGTGTGAGGAAAATATCTTTGAGTCTCGGCACTTGGTAAATAGTGTCTTCAATGTATTTTAAGATGTTCATATATAACCTAAAATGTAGATAAATGAAATTTGTTTCAATGAATTAGTACCTTAATTAGAAAACAGATTTTAAATATTGACAACCATTAAAAATCCATTTCTACTCAACAGGTGAGTAGACACAATCTAAATAAATTCTTATGTGCATAACAAACTTAATGAAACATAATGAAAAAAATGTAGACTTTTAGTCTTTGAGTTCAGATACTAAAGAGTAATGTCATGTATTATAAAGGCAAAACATAATTTCCCTCAGACAAGTTAAAGCCCATCGGTCAGCCAGCATGTTAACCTAATTATTAAAAGCTGCGAATACTTATTTTCCATGCCACACATATCAGGGATTGAATGGGTGAGTAAATTAAATATAATTTCCCAATATTTAATTTGGACTATCTTTTTAAAGTTTATAGGGCTATTAATTTACCTAAATTTTTAATATGTTTTATTATCTTCTCTCTAGCAAATGTCTTTAACAAATGTTCGATTAATACATATACGCACATATTTGTATGCTTTTAAAACTTCTTAATAGGCCTGACACCATAATTATTTTGACTACAGAGAAAGGTTTCTTTATTATAGTTTTTTCAGAGTACCAAAAACAATTTGTCAGATTCAGAAAAAGAAATATTACTGCTGGGTGTGGTGGTTCACACCTGTAATCCTAGTACTCTGGGAAGCCAAGGCAGGAGGATCAGTTGGCCTCAGGAGTTCAAGGTTGCTGTGAGCTAGGCTGACACCACAGCATTCTAACATGGATGACAGAGTTGAGATTCTATTTCTAAAAAGAAATTACCAGCCTCTAGTATTTCACCAAGGGTACACTCATTAAACATTGGATGCATCAATAGTAACGCTATTATATCTTTGACTGAGTGTATAATAAGAGTTGCTTTTCTTTCATAGAATCTATTCTTATTTGTGGAACTATGCATTTACAAATAAAGCAATTGAGAAGTACATATATAGTTCTGGCACAACTTAAAAATTTTGGAATTTTGAAATGATGTGACTGAAACAAACAGTGAACAAATACAAATGAATGTTTTAATGATCATTAAAATTATATGTTGTTGAGTGTTAACTGTGTCTGCCAGAATTTATGGTGAGTGGTTCTTTACTTGAAGAAGCCATAGGCAATGATGAGTATTATTAGTTTTAGAAATCAATTATTCATAAATGATTACTTATTTGGGGCAACATTTTTAGCAAGACAGCATTCTCTATTATTTTGCAAATATGTGAAATAGCATTTATAGAACTTTCCTAAAAGTGATTTGATAGCTATAACTCAACTGGCCATATTGCTTTCATAATTTTTTTCCCATTGTAATGGTTGTAGGACAGTCACTGTCTACTTTTATAACTACATTATTGATTTAATGTAGGGTAAAGATAAACAGAGATCATGGAATACTGTCAAAAAGAATATATTTTTTCCATTTTTTAAATTGTAAAAAGGCTTACACAAAGTAGTAAGCCTTTAAACATGTTTAATTTTAGAGAGTTGACACTATAAAATATACCTCTCTGGGTGTTTTTAACTTTTGACTATCACACATCTGCCACTTTGAGTTATCAACATTTTAAGTTGAAAATGGAGTTACAAACATCCTACATATTCAGAGCTGATGCTCTTTAAAAATGATCATAATAAATGTCTAACAGGCAAAATAAGATCCTGCTTTGAATCATTTTATGTTCTCCTTAAAAATATTGAGTGATTAGCAATTTAACTAAATTTTGGAACAGCTAATTTTATAGCATTTATTAAGTTTTATTTTTTAAATGATAAAGTCAATTCAGTATCAAATAATTTTAGCTTTTATAAGCATTTTAAGTAATCATAGACTATTAAAAAATCACTTTCCAATAGTTTCTTAAATGAGTTATGAGAGCTAGGTTTAAATTTTTAGGTATTCATTGTCTTTTTTTTTTTTTAAAGACAATGTCAATGCCAGAGTTAGGTAATAAAATACTAGAGAGAGTAATGAGTTTCATATACTAATATTTATATTTTTTACTAAAAGGTAATATGAAAATCCTGTGTCTTTTTACTTAATCATAATAACTGCTTATGCCTGTTAACAGAGGTTAATGCTATATGATTATTCAGGAAAACATAAAAGATAAAAACGTTTAAGGAAGCAGACCATCATACAAATGAAACAATTGCTGAAATACAGTATTTTGGAGAAAATACTGACACATATTGAATCATAGATGACAGAAATAACAGTTTTCTAATTTTTCTAATTACTATTTACATAAACTTAAAGAATCTCCACTTTTGAGTTGGAAACTTTAGATTTAAATGTATTTATTTGTTTACAAATAATTTAATCTGTCTAAGGCTCAATTTAATCATGAATTAATTAAAGGATTTTGACCAAGAGATTTTTAGGCTGTTTCCTAAATATAATTCACTGTAAAAGAATTGTATAAGAGACACGTTGTCATTGGGCCCCAACCCACCTTCTTTCCAAACTCAGTTCTTTAGATGGCCTCTTCTGTGTTTCAGAAACTGTAAGTTCTGACTCGCTTCCTTTCTCCTTCAAGATGTGAGTTTTCTTGCCTTCTGGACTACCCTTTTCCCTCTTCCCTGTGTGAAGAATTCCTACTTATCTTTAATGCTTTGCTGAAACATTAGCAGATCTTCTGCAAACTTTTGTTCAGATGACCAGGATTATTTGTGTTCCTAGCCCTTTGTACATGAGAGCAGTCCAGAAAGTATCCAGCCAGGTATGTCTCTATTTTTTATATTACATAGTTAGCTATTTTCCAGACAGCCCTCATATGCATATTAAAATACTGATCACACTATGACCCTTTGTTTATTCGCCTCTCCACCTTGTATCGAATTAGCTCCCTCTGGCAGAGTCTATTTCTCTCCAGGTTGGCACATTGCCTCGCAAACCTTAAGTACTCAAGATGGTTTCTGAGAATTAAATAAATACTCAAGACACTTCAGGAATATTCCTACCATTTTGGAACTTTCCGTTTATGTTGGTTTTTGTCTGCATTATCAGTAGGGAAAATTTGGGAAAAAGTAAAGATGATCCAGAGAAAAATACAGAAAAAGAATTGCAGGTTAGAAAATGCTAGTAAATATCCATAAAGGAGAGACATTTAATATTGGGGGTAATAGATAAAGAGAACTGTGAAATTTTCATGATTATAGGTCATATAATCCCAGTGTCTTAAATTTTATCTGGCTGTAGTAAAAGCAAATGCCTAATTTTTCAGTGGTATTTGCTTTCCCCACTGTTGGTGTTTTAATAACAGAACCAAGGTAGACATTACTATGTAGGTAAAGATTCCAGTATTTGAGAATGCCATATTTATAAGCAATCCCTGGGATTCACTTTTTTGATATATCTATCTAATAAGCAGAAGTATATACCTTTCTAATCAATAAATGCTTTCCTAATATTTAATTCATTAAATGCAAGCTGTTGTAATATACTTGCCCAGAAGAAGTTAGATTATTTTTTTTGAGATTTCTTGTGACACATTTTTAGAACTAGTGTATTCTATGAAAATGTGGGATTATTTTATTTCTTGTCATTATTTTTTCTGAGTCCAGATTCGTGTGAGCACCAGGCATTGCTAAAAGTATTCAGACAAAAACTCCAAAAATTGACTCTGAGAGCTTTTAACCAAAGGAGCATAAGGCCTTCAAATACTATTTACTTAAATTTCTCTATTATATGAGTCATATGGGAAACTAGAAATGATTCATAATAATATAACATATTATGTATAATTATGTATGTATAATTCTACAATCAGAGAATAATGATCTCAGTGATAAAACTCATCGATTGTATATGTTGTGAATAGACAAAGCAAATTTGGATAATTTGACTCAGAGAACACAGTAGGTCCACGTATTGAGCCTCACCCACATTCTGAAAACATGTCTTCAAAATGAAAAAAAAACTAGTTGGAGTCAATGCTCATTAGTGACACTATAGATGATACAATTTTGAACCATCTTAGAAAATGCTAGTCATTCCATAGTGCATCCTTGGATTTGAATTATGTGGTGAGTTCTGTTTGAGAGAATTTCAGAAAAACTAACATAACCAGATCTGAATGGTAGAGCAAGCTCCTCCTTTTATTTTCTATCTGAAAGATATGAAAACTAGAACATAGCAGATAGAGCATCTCCAAAGGACTCAGTAGGTGGAGTTATGCCGTGAAATTGTTTTGGGTTTCAACCTGGTTTTTGCACTTTGGCAAAACCACATGAACACGTTCTAATGGACCATCGAGACCCAGATTTACAAGGCTATGCTAATGCAATTTTCAGTGTCAGGTTGAATGGATTTTTTAAATGCTGGCTCATAGACTACAACGTACTCACCCCCCCAATGCTCATCACACACTGTGAAGAGGGTGGTTTTATTGGCTAGGCCTGGTAGCATGGTGCTGCACTCCATGACGATGGCTTGAGGAATCATTATGATGCAGGAGACGATCCAGATGATGACGATGCTGTTCCGGGCCCGCTTGGCTGTGCTCTTAAACATCAAAGGGTGACAGATTGCATACCACCGATCTAAGGCGATACAGCTCAGCGTCAGGACCGACACAGACACCGATACAGTCTAAAGGAGAAAAAGAACATAGGAATAGAGAAGCTTGGTGTTCAAAGAATCACAGTATATTTACCATGTGAAAAAGACAGTCAACAATGGAAAGGCAAATTCGAAATTGCAAGGAAAAAAAGGAAGACCCAAGCAAATGTTTTCTATTTTGAAAAAGATATGTCAGAAAGAAAAAAAATGTATTTAAAAAGATGATTATTTTTTATTACTTTTTATGCCAAATGTTTGAACTTACTATCTAGCATTTTTTGAATAATTACTTCCATTCTTTTGTTTTGCAACTTTTCCATTGATAGGGAATCATATCCTCAAATGGAGAGAAAAAACACTTATGTGTAGTCTGAATTGGAAAACTCTCACTAATCGAAAATAATATGGCATGTCTTTCTTTTAAATTATAAAAGTGTTATTGAAATTTTGTTTCATTAAATATGCTTGAGTTTGGGGTAGCTCATTTCACATTTTCAGGTAATAATGGCTATTGACACATTAGTACCTTTTCAACATGTCACACCTCAGTAAAGGTATGAATATTTTAAAAGAGAATTTTGTATATGAATCTCCTTAGTATAGTTTGCTAAGGCAACTTACTTCCAACACCAGGTAGATTAACCTACTCCCAATTTCTATATAATTAACACCACCACAGATGGTGTTTTGGCTTGGCGCTTGAAGGAAGTAGTAAAGAAGCATGTTTAGCACGCCTGTACCCACATGAAGAGTTAATGTCATTGTGTTTCATTTCCTCTCTCTTATGGGATGAAACACTAAATCTGATATCACTCTTAAAAGTACCCCCCAAAATCTGATATCACTCTTAAAACTACCCCCCAAAGAAGAGTAGTTCCTGTTTCTCTTACTTTTTAATTTTAGATTCCTAATCTTTTTTTTTTCTCAGCACTGTCAGATGGCGAATCATTCTGCTTACTTTCTTACTTATTGTCTGTTTTCTCTGTTGGAACATAGCTCTGTGTTGGCAAGAACTGCTTCTGTTACCCGTGTTCATCATCCCTGGCACAGAATATGATGTCCATTATGCACTTAATAAATCTGTGTTGAATCCATAAATGGGAAGGCTTAATCTAAGACAATAGATGTGGTTCGGTCATCATTATTTTTCCACTCTGGTGATACTGATTGTATAATCCGTGGTGAGGGCAGGTATCTCTGACTTTTACGTTAGGACCTGCCTTGTTGATGTGTTCATTAACCACAGGTACAAATGAATAAAAGGGGCATTAGAGCCAGTGTAGCATAGGAGAAAGGTCTTTGTGCTAAATTTTGTGATGATCTATCTGCTCTCACACTCCTACCTGCTGGATGCACAATATTGGGTCACTCACTTTATCTCTTTGGGCCTAAGAGGGCTGAGAGTGTTTGTGTGTGTTTGTGTGTGTGCATGTGTGTATTGTTGACAAATGAAGGGAATTAGCAGAATAAGATTCTTACCAACTCAGATTCTTTTGACTGTCTCTGGGAGAGGGAGGAAAGTATAGTTAGTGTCAATTCCATAGCCAGGATTCTACAGTGGGTGTGAATCCCATCTCACCTACTGAGCGATCTCAGGAGGTTACCTCTCTATTTCTCAGCTTTCTCATCTGAAAAATATGAACAACTAATAGCACCCAACCATGGGATTGTCTTGTCTACACCAAGGCTGGCATATAAGAACTGTGTTTGCTATTACTTATCATTAATTATAATAATGACGATGATGGTTCTATTTATTTTTCTTAAGAGACAGGGTCTCTATCTTTTGCTATACTGGAGTGAAGTGGCACAATCACATCTCACTGCATCCTCAAGCTCCTAGGCTCAAAGATCCTCCCACCTCAGCTTTCTGAGTAGCTGGGACAATAAGGCACACTCTAGCTGGTTTTTAAATTTTTTGTAAAGATAGGGTCTTGCTACATTGCCCAGATTGGTTTCAAATTCCTGGCCTCAAGAAATTCTTCTTCCTTAGCATCCTAAAGTGTTGGGATTATAAGCATGAGCCACCAGGCATCATGAAGATTATACTATTAGTTTTCTCTTCCATAATTGAGCCTGGAGTTCTAGGGTTTTTATTATTATTATTGTTGGGGATTCATTGAGGGTACAAAGAACCAGATTACATTGATTGCATTTGTTAGGTAAAGACCCTCTTATACTTCTGTCCTACCTCCAAAAGGTGTACCACACCCAGTTGACCCCCTACCCCCTTCCCTCCTTCCCCCAATCCCCCACCATGTACTAGGTCATTAATTGTCCTCATATCAGAATTGAGTACATTAGATTCTTGCTTCTCCATTCTTGTGATACTTTACTAGGAATAACATGTTCCACTTCCATCAAGGTTAATACAAAAGATGTAAAGTCTCCATCTGAATAATATTCCATGGTGTACATATACTACAGCTTGTTAATCCCTTCCTGGGTTGGTGGGCATTTAAGCTGTTTTCACGTTTTGCCAATTATAAATTGAGCTGCAATAAACCGTCTAGTGCAAGTGTCCTTATAGTAAAAGTATTTTTTTTTGAGATGTCCAGTAATGGGATTGCAGGATCAAATGAGAGGTCTAGCTTGAGTTATTTGAGGATTCTCCATACTTCCTTCCAAAAAGGTTGTATCAGTTTGCAGTCCCACCAGCAGTGTAAAAGTGTTCCTTTCTCTCCACATCCACACCAGCATCTGCAGTTTTGAGACTTTGTGATGTGGGTCATTGTCACTGGGGTTAGATGGTATCTCAGGGTGGTTTGGATTTTTATTTCTCTAATAATTAAGGATGATGAGCTGTTTTTTCACATGTTTGTTAGTCATTCATCTGTCTTCTTTAGAGAAGGTTCTATTCATCTCTCTTGCCCATTGATATAAGGGATTGTGGGCTCTTTTTATGTTGATTAATTTGGGTTCTCTGTAGATCACACTTATCAAACTTTGGTCTGATTCAAAATATGCAAATACCCTTTCCCAATGTGTAAGTTATCTATTTCCTTTGGTTATTGTCTCCTTAGCTGTACAGAAGCTTTTCAGATTAACTAAGTCCCATTTTTGTTGTTGTTGTTGCAATTGCCACAGAAATCTTCCTCATAGAGTCCTTTCCCAGGCCGATAGCTTTCCCCCACCCTTTCTTTGAGGATTTTTATTGTTTTGTGCCTTACATTTAGGTATTTTATCCCTCTTGGATCAATTTTTGTGAGTGGAGAAAGATATGGGTCAAGTTTTAGTCTTTTACATGTGGATATCTAGTTCTCCCAGCACCGTTTATTGAATAGGGGTTCTTTCCCCCAGGGTACGTTCTAGGTTTTAATTGGGTCAGACCATTTTCTCAGAAAATGATATTCGGAGAAATTACAAGTAAAACTTAAGCTTTGCTAAATTTTTGTAGGCTAATTGCATTTTAAGTGTTATCTTAAAGGCCTGATTTCTATCACAGTGCACTTAGGATGGTTGGTGATTCCTGGAAGTTCCTTGGTGCTACCCAGGAATTCCTTTAATTCTCATCACTCCCACCTCCTTCCCGTCTCTGTAAATTATATAAGCACCTAGAGTGCCTCACCTACTGCTGTCCTGGGAATGGAACTATGGTAGTCTGGACTTGCACAGTTGACTTGTCAAAGCTACTGGGCCAGAGCTATATTTCTCCTCTCTAGTAATTAGAAGCCTACAGTGTGGGCAGCTCCTGTGGCTGAAAGGAGTAGGGCACTGGCCCCATATATAGGAGGTGGTGAGTTCAAACTCAGCCCTGGCCAAAAACTGCAAAAAAAAAAAAAAAAAGGAAGCCTACAGTGTTCCATCAAGGCTCAGTGATTTATTATTCATGAATTATGATCAATCTGGATGAATGGGATAAGAGAAGCATGGTTCAAACTGGCATGCCATTTCCAGTCTTTCCCAGTATTATTAGATAAGAGTAATCAATTCATAAAAATTAATTTGAAAGACTGACAAATGTGATCCAGTATGCAGCGTCCTTTCTGTTACAAACCGAAGTGAAAGATTATGCTGGTGTGATTAATCTAACAGTAGACTGAACTGATCCACTTAATGGACCCTTGACAATTAGTGATTTAATATTCTCTGTTTCAACTACATTTGCTTGAGTACAAGACCCATTAATGTACAATTAACATGCTATTTACAAGATTTTCTTTGGAGGGATATAAAGTTGCCTCTTATCAAAAGTGATTATATATGAGAATTTTGTTACTGCTTTTCACTTCTAGGAGTGTACTTCTAGATTCTGATAGTAGCTCATATCGGTTTGATAGTAAGTCACTTGAGAAATTAATCTAGTGTGAATTATGAATTGTAAATGAAATGGAGTGAGATGATGAGAGTTTCTTCTGCCCTTGGGAACTTGACCTTTATTAGCCTATACCTTGGGGACTCTATACACCAGCATCATTTGGGGGAATTTCCTTTGGTAAAGAAAGACCCTATTTTATACTGTCATATATATACGTGCTAGGAAAGATCTTAAATTCTTACAACAAATAGAAGTAGAAATTTTTTCAAATCACAGAGTTGAAGCAAGAGTGCTAATGGATTAAGAGGAGGTAAAGTATGACTGTGAGAGTGAGGGAGCCTATCAAATCACCCTCCACTCACATCCACTCGGATCTCAGGTGGCTTTTGTTCTTTTCTTGGCATTTCTTTTGCAGGGCTTCTTCTACAATTGTTTAAAAAAATCATTCTTAAAAGAAGCCATTTCTCCTTTGATTATTAGAAGAGACATGGAATACATGATAATTCTAATAAATGTTACTGGTCTTGAAATTAGACAATTGTTAAAGATACAACAGGGTCATTTTAATTATTCAGCTAAGTTTTGTTATATTTGTGAGATTTATGAGATTTTTGAGCATCTGCCAAAGTCTTAGAGTCTGTCATTTGTAAATCTGAGGTTGCTCTGTATTTAGAAAAAAAAAAAGAATATATAAATCATAGCAAATAGCAAATGCCCAAAGAATATTAAATGCAACCAAATAATCTTAAACGTGGTTGGGCATTATGTAATATGTTTTAACATATTCAGTAAGATATAAATACCAGATCAAGAATAAAAGTCCTTAGTTTTGTAATATCACAATGAAGGGGCAAAAATACTTAAATTTAATTGGTGGGCGTATTGCCCATTGGCACTGTTGTATTTGGGAAATTTTTTATGAAAATAAGGCAATTCATATTGAGAATTTAGTTTTATCAATGCACAAGTTTGAGCACTAGTTCTACCAATGCACCAGTGTCTTTGTGCATTTACACCTGTTTAACAAGAAGCAGTGTTGAATGAGGTAATGAGCAGATCTGGTGTTTTTCATCTTGTGGTTACTCAGTGGTTTTCTCCTTATCCTATAGAGAAAAAGATCACCTAAAGAGTTGATTAGGCTGGCCACCGTTTACACAGAAGCAAACGGAATCTGTCATGAGATGACGATATTAGTTGAACAACAGGACTTGTTAGTAACTTGTCTGTGTGATAGAATACTATCGGTGACTTTAAGAGAGACCCAGGCCCTGCATCCCTCACTGATTGCATGTAGTCTTCTCGTCTCTCCTGGAGTGTTCACAGGAGACGCTGAAATACCCATTGTACAGAAGCTATTTTGTGCATTAGGACCCAACTGCCACCAGGTGTTCCACCACTCTCTCATTACTCCTCTCCCCACCTGGGAATCTTCTGGTTCATGGAGACAGCACGAAATGTTTTCAGCCAGCTGAAGAACCTTGGCAACTATAACCACCAGAAACTTAAGAGAATCCTCACAATATTCTCCCAGGTAATTATTAAAAGTAAAAGAAAAAGAAAGGTTGCTAGAATCACCACAGAGACGACTAAATATTTGAATTCTCTGCTATTTATTACTTTCTCACTTCCTCTGTGCAAACACCAAGAGAGCTATCCATTTCTCACTGATTTCTATATGAATAGGGTATTTTCTTCTGAATACTATTTCTTTCAAAAAATTTTGCTAACGTTCATTTTTGTAATCCATTCAAGTTTTTCAGTAAACTGACCGAAACTCATCTTAAAATTAAACATAATGTATGCCTGAAGCTCATAATGTCTATTATATTTTCCAGTTACTACACTATAAATAATGTCTGACTGCAAAAAAGGATCACTTCTCTTTAGAAAACTTGCTGAAGAACTATTGAGCTAAAGATCCCTTTGCAACATTTCAGTTCCAAAAGCCTAATCAATAATAGGTTCCTCTTCCACCTTTTTGTTACTGGAAAGCTTTTTTCTGTTCCTCCAAATATTATGATCACCAACTGGGAGACTGGATGGAGTAAGGATGTGGGGTGGAGGAAGGCTGTGAAAGACACACAGAGGGTGGCTGCCATTTCAGTCATTGTCCAGCTCCCAAGAACATTTCATCTCCTGAGGTAGTATAGCTGTGGCCATGATGTTTGGAAACATTTTTCCTCAATATTTTAGAACTATAAGAACCATCAGAAAACTATTCTTTGAAAATATTTTTTTCCTTTCTTTTTTTTCTTTATCAAAGCCCACAGCACAAAATTTATTGAGATTATTTACCAAATAATTCATACATATCCAACATCACTGAATGTAAATAATGTTAATTTAAAAAAACAAGGAAGGATCAAATTAGGGTCTTTTAAAATACTCGAAAACTTCTTAGTGCCCGTATCTTTAACAAATGGAATGATCAAACTAGTAAAGTCAGATGTATCTCAATCCCCTCCAAAGCTCAGTATTGCCAACATGTTTTTCTACTTAAAAGAAAACAAAAAGCAAAGCCTCATAATTCAGTAATTATACTGTTTCTTGGTTTTTGTTCTCAAATGCCAAAGAAAGATATCTGATGAAAGGAAGCAAAGCACCTCGTTGCTACAGTCTTCTTCAAAACTTTAAGGTTACTTTCAATATCAGTATAAATATTTGGATTCTCATCTGACAGATTTCTTCACTTATGTAAGTAACAATGCTTTCAAAACCTCAGTCTTTTACTCTTGCTTCATGCTATACCTGTTGGATTAAGCCACTTCCCTACTGGCTAGATTAAAACACTAGATAAGAACTCATTACAATGTCTTCCAAGAAACCAAGATAATCTTAATACAAATTCTGGTGGTCCATATGTCACAGTACTTAGCTATACTTTGTTTTCTAATGGCAAGTATGTTGAAAAACTTAAGTGAATTTCATAAGGCATAGAGATAGATGATTCTATTACAATATAAAACATCCATTAATTTGTCCTCACTATTCCCTAGGGCTTTAAATAGCAAATCTAATTACACAACAACAAAGTTCCTTGCCCTATTTAACCTTATGTACCAAACAGTGTAAATGCCAAAAATGAGAAACATTTTAAGAAATCTCATATTAAGAACCTCGGATACCGCTTATCATTAGAGACAGAAGGAAAAGAAAAGAGGAAAAAATTATCAGAGATTTATACAGAGAAAAATGGGTGCAAAAGAATGTTCCTTTGGACCTTTAAAAAAATTCTCTTTTAGTGCTTCCACATGATGACAAAAAAAAGGAGAGAGAATTTACTGAATAAACTTAGCCAAACATTTATAAGATATATTTATTATTATTTTTCTGACCAAAGTGCAAGCATTTTTAAATCTTCTTAAACAAATAACATTCAAAAAATTCATACAAATGGGAAATTTAATCATTAAATTGCTTCTTATTTATACTAACCTGTATTTAGTCTAGAAGACAAAAGAAAAAATATGAAGTATTACTAAAATGCTAACTGAATCATTTTAGCATAAATCTAACACATGCATCTAACACATACATTTCAAGGTTCCACTGCTAGGGATTTTGTTAAGATCAACTGAATCATGAATAACACTATCTAACAGAGTATAAGGAACACAAGCTATTACATGGGATCCTTGCCCTATCCACTCAGATTATGTCAGAATGAAGCTGACAATTATTCCAGGCTCTGAACTCCCAGGGCCCCCAAACCAAACCTTAGAAACAAAGAATATGCCCTGTCATACAACTTTCCACAAAATGCAGTAAATAAACAAAGCCTAAGCCTTTTTTTTTTTTTACCTTTCTGTAAAAACTAACTGTAAGTTCAGTTATTTGATAAATAATAAAACACTGCTAAGAATCCATTTTATGAGTTTGTTTACCAAACATATTGTGCAAGAACTGACTACTCAAAAGTTCCTTTGAAATTTGGTCCACAAATTCACTTAAGCTTGGAAATTTAAAACTTTCAAGAAAAAGAGGAAGTGGGTATCCCTAACCTTAACATACTGTAATTAATGAAGGGATCTAATATGCATATTAAAAGGTGTTGCTCAGAGAAGGCACAAACCATAAAAGGGATATTCTTTTTTAATAAAAACAAAGAAACTAGCTCATATCCTTTCTGTTGTGAGCACCATAACTAGGATGAAGTTAAAGCTGAATTTACTGTGTATTCCTGTGACCAAAAAAAAGAGGACTTAAAAAAATTAATGTCTTAGGTGGCTCCTGTGGCTCAAAGGAGTAGGGCGCCAGCTCCATATGCCAGAGGGGGTGGGTTCAAACCCAGCCCCGGCTGAAAACTGCAAAAAAAAAATATATATATATTAATGTCTTGCTATATACTTTCCAGCCATTAATTGAGATGTAGCAATGAAAGATTAAAATTGTCTTTAAAAGGGGTGTGATAGCAGCTATCAAAGCAATATTCAAACATGATTTCAAGGATGTTTTCAGGCTTAGAATTATTTAGCCTTCCTTGTCAAAAATCGTCACAACTTCATCAAAAACTTCATCAGCAGGTTTAGAAACATCTATTTTCCTGACTTTCCCCATTTCTTTATGTATGTCAGTAAGTGGCTTTGTTGACTGAAGACAGGTCTGAATTCTTTTCCAAGCTCTCTCTGTTGTCACCCTTCCTACCCTACTCTTTCCCCTCTCAAGGCACCGTTCAATGCAGATCGATTATCACAGTCAAAAAACACAACGAAAGACACATCTGCCTTCCCATGCATGGCCTTGTTCCAACCTTGAAGGTTGTCTTGATTTCTCGGAAACCCATCAGTCAAGAATTTATCCTTTTGAGCATTGACAGCCCTTGTCTTAGCCATTTCCCTCTTTAATAAACTGATGGTTATCTCAACTGGCACAATCTTTCCGTCTTTAATGTACTTTTCAATGAGTTCACCATATTGTGAATCTGGATTCTTCCTTTCATCACGAAGAAGTTCTCCTGCAGATAGGTGTGTGTAGCCTTATTTCTTGATGATCTGGGCACACTAGGTCCCCTTGCCAGCTCCGGGGCCACCAAGGACAAACACTACCAGGGGCTTCATGAGGCTGGAAGGCCAGAGGAGAAGCCGAGGCCTAGGACGTGTTGCAGCCGCACTGCAGCGGCTCAGCAGACATCGCAGCTCTGCTGGACTCTGTGGGAGCTGACAGTGGGCCGAAAATATCTTTTTCTTTCTTTCTTTTTTTTTATTAAGTCATTTGTACGTAGATCATGAATACGTTTATGCCATTATGGCATTCAATATGTTGACTATGTGTACAAATTGGAGAGCTTACATCCTACCAATTAACATAGTATTCACTTCACTTACCAAACTTAGTAAAGTATCTCAGGAATGGAAAAAAAAAATATCCAATGTACTCAGTATTACTATGAAAATATCTTTTTCTAAAGCAGCTTTCACTCTTGAGCAATCAAACATTTAATAATGTTGATATTGATTCTGTAACTGGTGTTTGTTGAGAACAAACTATGTTTTTGTAAGATTATCATCTTCCTGAGGGTAATTACTACATCAAGTGATTTATATAAATTATCTAAGAAAACTGTCACACCCACCTTAGGAGATAAATCTCATTAAAATTGCTAACAGATGCCCACAAAAGAGGAAAACTTAACTGGAGTTGTGGGAGGGGGGTTTAGGGAGGAGTAATAGTGGAGAAAGAGAGGGGATTGGGGTGCTCCCACTTAAGGGCAAAATATAGGGATATATGGCACACCTTTTGGGTGTCAGACACAACTACAAGAGGGACTCTACCTAACAAGTGCAAATATTGTAACCTTTTTGTTTGTATCCTCACATTAACCTGAATTAAAAAAAAATTACCATCTTATTTAAAAAAGCAAATACCCACAAGGAATTTATGTGTTTAGGGTATTATCAATGAATTACAGAACAGAAATTGGAAACCTGGTAGTTGATTTAGAATCTACACTAAAACCTGTTGTCTGTATTGCTTTCTTTGATCAAGTAGCTCTTAATTCCACAGTAAGAAAATTAAGTACTTCTGAAAACAGATGCCTTTGATTATTTGAACTAAGAGAGGCTCAGTCATTAATTGGTTTGAGTTTCTTATTTAACAGTAAGGAATTTAGAGAATCAAAGAAGTAAAATGTTTACATAGCATTTGATGATGATTTGGGGGGGGGTGTTGCCACTCTGTTTTTATCCAGAAGCATTATTTTCCTTTCAGAAATATTTTATTCTTATTTATAATGAACAAATATACATTTCTGAATTTCCAAAGTGATGGTTTAGGATATATTGAAATTTATATCAAATTAAAATTTAGAAAACACTCATATCATTATGAGTGTTACTTGGATCAGAAATTTCTTTCATAAAATTGATTGGTATGCTGACACAAATCTTAATATAATATGTTGGCTATATAAACTCCTAATTATATTTATTATATGGTTTATGTCTTACTGCAATTCTAATCTTAAACTGAAATCTCATTTAATGTAACCACATTTTATTTATTTTCACTAGAAATTTACTTATTGTAACATATATAAATTAACTATGTCAAGCATTATTTTCTTTAAGCATGACAACTCCTTAGGCAAGTATATCTATTTTTTAATTCACTAGTTAATTTACTGTAGGGTCATGCCTATGATTGAAAACTTTTTTATAGCAGCTTCTGTGTTTAAACATAAAAGATGTGTAAAATAATTACCTGTAAATAAGGAATCACTTTGCAGAGGGTCTGTCCAAAAAACCAGGTCTCAGTGATGTCCACGACCAACGTGGCCGGAAGGCAGGTGATAGTCACAAGCACATCAGCCAGAGAAAGGTTAACTATGAAGTAGTTGGTAACGGTCCTCATGTGATGGTTCTTCCAGACTGCCACACAAACTAATTTGGAGAAAAAAAAGGAAAAAGAATTAGTAACTAAGCAAAGAAAATAGGTACCATTAAGGAAACACTGTCAAGCTAATTAATACGCCTATGAAATCCACACATATGTATTCAAAAGAAAAGATCATTTAAATCTGTGTTGTGTTTTCCTTGAATCAGTCTGTATGGCTGCTGTATACAGCAGTTCATTTATTTTCCAAGATATTTCTCAATAGGTCAAAAAATTGTGATTATTTTTACTTGATCTTGAGTTACAAGTCCTAGAAGTTAAAGAATGATCCTTGATTCATCTTTCTATTCCCCCCAAACTCCTCCACTCTCAGTATATAGTAGAACCTTTAGAAACAGTTTCTGAGCTGAGACTATTTATGAACTAGCAATTTTCTTTGTTGTCGTTTATTTCAGATTAAGATGAGGTTATATTGTCAACCATTGGCAAATGATTAGGTTATATTGTCAACGAACTGTAGTGTTTGTCTCTTCTATGACCTTGACCCAAATCTGCTCCCAGACTCTACATTTGGAAATTTTAAAAGAAATGAGCCAACGATTACTTAGTTCCTACTATTGCCAAATACTGAGCTAGATCGTTCATATATTCATGTTGTTTAATCTTTTTGTTGTTGTTGTTGTGCTGCAGTTTGGCCGGGTCTGGGTTTGAACCCACCACCCTTGGTATATGGGACCAGTTTCCTACCCACTGAGCCACAGGTGCCACCCATGTTGTTTAATCTTAAGAGACAATGCCATTACATTTATACATGGGGTGACACATGGCTCACAAAGTAAAAATCTGTAGTTACAACTGGGATCTAGCTCTATGAAGAGAGTGGTCTCTTCACTACAAGAGTTGCCTTCTTCAGTGGAAATGAGAGTGTAGAAAATTCTACATAGAAATTCTAAGCAATCAATCCTCTCTTCTTTCTATTACCACCATGGCTTCTAAACAGTACCCTCAAATCAAACATTGTTTTCAACATTTTCAGTGCCAGCCTCCCCCATTGCCGTGTGGTATATCCCCAGTTTGAAAGCTGTAATATCTCACTCACTTCCCCCAGAGGAACACCCAGTTTCTCTGGTCTCTGATGTATACAAAGTTACATCATCTCTGGCTCTCTATTAAATAAAGTGTGGATTGCCACCCACATCTGTGGATGGGTTTGCTTTATTCAAAATGACAGAATGTGTCTTGGATACCATTAACCTGACAGAGCTATCACCCACTCAAATAAAGCAGCGATTACCAACTTACCTAGTGAATAAATAAAAGTACATTTTATTAAATGTATTCACAAGTCCCTGAATGAGGATTTCTTTTTGAAAAATATGTACCATTGATTAATAGTTTCATGTGCTACAAAATGTTTTTATTTCTGAAGCTAAAATTGGCCATAAGCTATCAACAAATGCCAGTTTAAAAAAGACCTAGATTTCTGAGGATTTAATTTTTAAAACTTCACATCTTCCTCTAACATTAGCACATTAAGTTTAAGTCTACCACCAAAAATTAGGTGAGCTATAATTAAACCACAGTCTCGATTATTTTAATATGATGATGTTGAATGCTTTATTTCCCATTATCTTAAAACACACGTAAGCATATAGTCACACACACACACACACACACACATTCACCCTTGCCAGCAGCTGCAAACACATTATCACAGTTTATTTTGAGAAACTTAGCAAAAATATTATATTTCTGGTACTTGGTCAACACATGGTCCAAACAATCAATCCTGAATCTAGGTGGGAACAAAAGCATTACTTTAAAAAAATGCAATTAGCTGTAGTTTGATTTTCAACTCTCCATATTTTGGGTGTGAGGAGTGGTGGGAAGCCAATGTTAATGTGTAGTAGTTAACCGGTACTGAAGCAAGGGAATGTTCAAACAACACTGCTTTGGTGCTTCCTATGTGCCATGCCCTGTTTCAAGCATCCTAAAATAATAACTACCTAGATTGTAATGACACTATGAAGTGAGTACTATTAAAATCACTGTTTATCAGGTGAGAAAATAAAGAGAGGTCAAGTAATGAAGGAGACCATACAGTTCAAGGGAAGGAGAAGAATTAAGCTTTGAACGCTCTAACTGTAAGAAACACCTGTGAGGTAACATCTGGGTAACACCTCGGTGATAAGGGCATGGGGCAGGGATTCGGCCCTCCTTAACACCAGAGCACGAGAGCACCAGCATCAGTGCTGGGCAGTCTCCACACCTGTGGGGTAATAGCCCCGGGATCATTTCTATAAGTGGCTGCAGGAGTGGTTAGTCCGGGTTGGTTCATCCATTCTCTCACGGACTCACTCACTCTGACTCGCTCCTCCTGCTCCAAGGGCACCAGCTCCGCGATCTTCTTGGAAGACTGCTAAGATTAGCTCTTAATAAGACTGTTTCTCTCTGTCTCCCTCCGACTAAGACAAATAGTGCTCAGGCACGTAAGGGGAACTGATCCCGAGCAAGGTAGCACGGCCATCCACGTCCAGACAGTTTCATAGACCCAGCCTGTGACCTGGCGTCTGGTAGGTAATAATAAGAAAGTAACATACCTAAGAAAGAATTGTAAGTACTAGACCTTAAATTTAGTCTACCATGGTGATATCCCATCCTTATATATTCTTTTTTTTTGGACAGAGTCTCATTCGGTCTTACTGAGTAGAGTTCTGTGGTGTCCCCATAGCTCACAGCAACCTCAAACTCCTGGGCTCAAGTGATTCTCTTGCCTCAGCCTCCTGAGTAGCTGGGACTACAGATGCCCACCACAATGTCCTGCTAGTTTTTCTCTTTTTAGTAGAGATAGAGTCTCACTCTTGCTGAGGCTGGTCTTGAGCCTCTGAGCTCAGGCAAGTCACCTGATTCAGCCTCCCAGAGTGCTAAGATTGCAGGTGTGAGCCACCACACCAGGCCATCATCCTTATATGTTCTTGATTGTGGCAGAAAGTGAAGGGGAAGCCACCAACTTCTATTCGATAGAGCTGTTTAACACTGGATCACAGAATCTTTGAGTTGGAGATTAACCTGCCATGTGATGTATGAAAAAAAATCATCTCTGGAGCATCCCTGATCCCTCCTGGTTGAACATTTAGAACAGTAGGAAGTTCATGACTTGCTGGAGCCCTCAAGTTCGTGATGTCATGGTTTTATAATAACTACCAGCAAGTTCTTGTTCATGTAAGATTGAAATCACTTCCATTTCAGTTCTGTTTCTAGTTCTTAATTCATTCCTGGAACTTAAGGAATAAGTCTATTTTATCTATATTGTTTAGTTTCTCAGAGCTGCTGTAGCAAAGTACCATATACTGGGTGTCTTAAGCAATAGAAATTTATTTTCTCCTTGTTCTGGAGTCTAGAAGTCAGAAATCAAGGTGTCAGCAGGATTGTACTCCCTGTGAAACCTGTAGAGAAATCCTTCTTTGTTCCCTTCTTGCCCCCTGTGGTTAGCTATTAATCTTTAGCATAATTTCAATCTCTTTCCTTTGTCATCACCGGGCATTCTACTGTGTTGCTGTCTTCACATGGCAGTCTTCTTACAAGAGACCAGTTGTATTGGGTTGCAGGTCGACCCTTTTGCTGTAGGCCTTCTTGACAATTACATCTTCAATAACTCATTTCCAAATAGGGTCATATTTTGAGGTAATGGTGTTAGTATTTAAATATATATTTAGAGGGATACAATTCACTCGTAACAGTACTCATTCAAATATTTAAGGCCTTTGTTCCTCCAGGGAGCTAAAGATCTCCAGAAATCTCATGTGCAATTGCAGGATTTTGATCCGTCATCACCCTCATTGCTTTATTTCCAACACCCTCCAGATTATCAGTAATGGCTGTAAATGAGCCATCTATAACTCCACGCACATCTGCAGGTGCAATCTACCCAGAGGAGCAAAGAAGAGAATGATTGCTTTGGTTATTATCGCTCTAATAAAGACACTCTGAGACCATATTACCTTTCTTAATATCCAAGTCACAGTCTGGGGTGGGGGGGTCATAGAGACATCCAATGACTAGAAATAGGTTCCTTTGTGTAAATGTTAGATTTAATCTTTATCTTTGAATTCTAGAGCAAAAGGAGGGGAAGATTTACAAAGAGCACTGTTAGAACAATGAGAATAATTTAAATTTGGACTTTCTGTTAGATAATATTACTGTACTATTTCAAAATATCTTAGTGTGTTGTTCACATTATGTCCATTCACATATTTAAAAAGTGTGGCTATGCCTGTGTCCTAAGGCTTTGGTTCTTTGGGATGAATCTCACCAAACCCCTGTCATTTTGCCCCTCATCATCCTGTTCACTTTCCTGTGAGCACTTTCTAGGATGCGGAGGACCTGTATGGTAGCAAGAGATTTGTAGGTCCATTTGCAGTTAATCTGTGTTCAGCAGCCTGCCTCCACGAACCATGAGTAAGCGAGGAATACATGGCCATGCAGGGATGAAAGAAGCAGCCGAAGGCCCGAATGCCGTCGGGGGGTGGGGTGAGGGGTTCCACCTCCAACACAGGCTTTTTTGAAATAGATATTTCTGAAATGCAGAGGTGCCAAGAAGGTAAAAATCCCCTTTGTCCTTTATCTTTCACCCTGCAATTTGGCCTACCATCTCCTTTTCTGTAAGAATCTGCTGAGCCATAGCCCTGGTGTTTTCTCTGCAAGACAAATGGAGAGAGGCTGGAGCTGACTGAGAAATTCTGCAGCTCAATGCAGAGCGACATCTTTAAAAAACATATTTGAAAAATAATCTACAAATAGAATCTTTAGAAACTCCCTGAGCTATTTGTCTCTTATTGTATGGAACAACAATTAAACTGCTTTGAAAGTGGGAACGTAAAAAATTACATGTAAAAGGTCTTTGTCATTATAACCTGCATTTATAAACAACTGCTTCTGTTTTACTGTCAGATTATGTATAGATGAATTCACTTTCTCCAATCAATACATGTACTTGGAAATATTAAACTAAGATGGTATACTGTTTGTCTACTTGATTGAGATGTGTAAATCATACAGGTGCGATTACAAACGCCTCTTATTAAACTTATACTTGGACCCTAAATGTCAACGAATAATTGGTTCTGAAAGTCATAATATTGATATGTGATGACACCTGACAGATCATAAGTGCATTACCGAGCACCTTGACAATATCTATACTAAATATATCGATTTTATTTTAAGAATTTGAAAATTTATTTAATTTTGCTAACATTAAAACAGGATATTGACATTATGCTCAGTCAAATAAGTCAGACAAAAGGGACCATGATTATGTGATTCCTTTATAATGAGGTACCCAGAGCATCAAAATCAGAGAGGCAGAAAGTAGAAGGTTTAATGGGGTTAAAGGAAGGGGGAGGAGGTGTTATTATTTAATGGGGAAAGAGTTTCAATTTTAAAAAACAAAAAGTGTTCTGGAGATGGATGGTGATGATGACTACACAATAATGGAATATACTTACTATTGTTGAATTACACACTTAAAAGTAATAAAGATGGTAAATTTTATGTTATGTATATTTTGTCTCAATTCTAAAAATGATTTGCCATGATAAGAAGCACTATAAAAGGGGAGATGAAATTTTTGGACCAATAATAATCTTTAAAAATCATAAAAACAGAATGTAAATGCCTAAAAATCATCTTCATGACTCATTTTATGAATCAATTTTTCAGTCCCATGAATAGCTAAAATAGTGAAGGAAAACAACATTTTTCAAAACCATTCCAAAATAGTAGTGCAGCGTTAAAGACTACAACCATGTAATTTTTACACTTAATTTTAATTGTTCATGGAATGAAAGTATTATTTGTAGTAATATTGTGATAACATATAATAGTTTAGATACTATGTTAATAAGATATTTTCCAATTTCTTGGTTGTTTATTTCAGTTACATATATATTTACAGAAATATATAAGATAATGATTTCTTGATATTTGTTACATCACACACATACAAAGTAACATTTCAGGAAACAACTTGTTTTAAAAATACTGTAGTTCCATCCTTTGCCACAAAGGGTCAGTGAAGCCTTAGAAACTGCTTACCTTGTCACTTTAGGATGCACTTTAGACATTGAACTAATTGTAATATTATTTAAAATGTAGAATTTGTATAATGTAGAAAAAGAAACTGGTATTGCAAGTTGAATTTTCTAGAATTTCTGGCTTAAGAACAACGGCCAACACCTTCTACATAAATACAGATGAATGAATAAGTCAAGGTGAAATAAAATAACTTTCAAAATGAAAAACAGAAAAACGGTAACTGAATATTCATGAAATATCACCTACATTTCACTCTCATAAAGAACATATCTTGAAACAGGTCATGGAATGGGGTATCCTGAATTATTATAAGATGTAGATTTACTTTCATGTGAATGATAAAACACAATTATAGCCCAGAAAGAAGGAGAGAAGAGGTGGGTGAAGGAAGGGGAGGGGGGCCGGGTGGAGGGAGGGTAATTGGTGCGACCTCATCTAGTGTGCATATTGCAAGCGTTCATGTCAAATATATTAAGAGTAGAGTATAAATGTCTAAACACAAGAATTCAATGAGGTAAAGGCTATGTTAACCAGTTTGATGTAAACATTCCAAATTGTTTATAAAATCAGCACATTGTACCCCATAAATAAAGCAGTGTACACAGTTATGATCTAATAAAGAAAAAAAAAATAAGAAGCTGGGAAGTGGAACAGCAGCATTGCCCTAAGAAGGGGAAACAAACTTTGCATGCAATCGTGAGGGATTTTCCTATTCCTCAGCTTCACTTCCCCCCACCGCTATCACGTCAGACCTCCTTCTTTTTGTTATTACTTTTGCCCCCCTCTCTTCCTGGTCCTATACGGCTATCTCAATCTCCCATTGTGTATCTACATATCTTGGCAAAGTTGTCTGTAAATCTGCCTCAGGGCTGGGCACAGTGTCTCATTCTTGTAATCCTAGCACTTTGGGAGGCTGAGGCAGGAGGATCACTTGTGCTTGGGAGTTCCAAACCAGCTTGAGCAGGAGCAAGAAAAATAGAAAAACTAGCCAGGCGTGGTAGTGGTGCCGGTAGTCCCAGCTACTAGAGAGGCTGAGGCAAGAGGATTGTTTGAGCTCAAGTGTTTGAGGTTGCTGTGAGCGATGACATCATGGCACTCTACCCAGGGCAATGAGACTCTGTTTCAAACAACAACAACAACAGCAACAGTCTCAGAAGAATGACACTCAAATGTGTCACTTTTTTTCTACAAAGCCGACGGATGGACACTGCTAATAAGTGTATCTATGTTATGCAATATGCCACCCAAAAAGTTATCTAATATGAATAGAAAGAAAACTTTTTAAAAACAGCAACTCTATTTGTACAAAGAACAGGTTTAAAATGTACAATCTTATTTCCTTAATAAAATATAAAAGTCTATAATTAGACAAATATTTTCTCACTGGCATTTGTTCATTATGTCAAAATTGATAAAATTCTCCGGAACACCAATGGCATCATCGTAGTGTTGATGACAGTGAGGAGGCGGGAGGAATACTTAACATACCACAAGTAATAATTTGGGAAAGGATTTAAGAAGACAGCATTTTTACACACACAAATGTGCTGGGAGCAAATGTGTTGAGGAATTTTATAAAACTGATTCCTACAGATTATCATCTTTATCCATAAACAAATTCTTCAGAGAGGAAAAATACAGTGAAGAAAGTAAAAAAAAAAAAAAATAGGCATGACTTATCAGCTCTCTCTGAGTGGCACAGTTCCTCCCAGGGAGAGGCTCAGCCACAAGTTGGCACCAAGCTTTCTTACAGTATCTGCCAGAGAACAAAACAGCACTGTCCTTAATTGGTACTCACAGGCCCTTAAGGTTGGCCAGAAGAAAAGGTGAGGAGGAGGGAAGTCTCCAGGCTCCTGGCATTTGCAGTTCTAATACTAGCGAGATATAGTAGTTACCCGGCCACTTCAGTGAAATTTGTTTTGGCGGCAATATCAACTTTTTGGTTACTCGTATCTTTCACTCTTTGGAGATAAATCATTACAAGTTCCTGTTCCTGGTGCAGCCTCTCACAGTGGCACCTGCATTTTCCCCTGTCCTCAGAGCTCTTCAGGGCCGTATGGTCAGTCCTCAGCCCTCATGCCCTAATTAGAACACAAGCAACATTAGAACTTCCCCATGAAGTTCCACTTCTGTTCTTCTTACTGACTGCAATTAACTTGCTCTGGCAGTATCTTTTGTAGAAATGCTTTCTTTCAACACATATATTTTTAATCTTCTTGTCGTTTCTCTTGGCTATTCTTTCCTTGGTTGCTATTAACTCTCACAACTTCAATTCTCTCCTCTAAGAGAATAACCCAAAATTATAACCCAAAATTGTAACTCCATTTCTTGGATATCTCTTACTTTGAATACCAGAATTTCTAAATGTAATTTTTTTTATCTTTTAGATCTTCATCTTTTCTTTAAGTTCAACGTGAAATGTTGAAAAGATGAATCATGAAATGTGTGTATGAATGGGTGTGTATACATGTGTGTATATATGTGTATGTTTTATATATACCTGTGTGAATGCCTGTGCATGTTTTAAAGCATTGAGACATTGTTCTGAAGACATTGGAGAATCACTGAGAAATTTATTCAAGACAATGACAACATTGGGTAGCACCTGTGGCTAAGTGGGTAGGGTGCTGGCCCCATATACCAAGGGTGGCGGGTTTGAACCTGGCCCCCGCCAAACTGCAACAAAAAAATAGCCAGGCGTTGTGGTGGGCACCTTTTGTCCCAGCTACTTGGGAGGCTGAGCCAAGAGAATCACCTAAGCCCAGGAATTAGAGGTTGCTGTGAGCTGTGACAGCACAGCACTCTACAGAGGGTGATAAAAGTGAGACTCTGTCTCTAAAAAAACAAAATGACAACATCATGTTTGTATTTTTCAAAGATGACTTGGGATATGTGTAAATTATGTATCTGTAAACTGGAAAAGGGGTAGTATTCACATTGTTTTAAAATTCCATGAAAGTTAGGTGATGACAAATATATGGGAAAATAAATGAATTCAAAATAAATAGGAAGGTGCAATGTGAGAACTTGGTGAGAAATTATGTATGAGAATAATGCAGTGAGGGGCACTGAGGATGATTCCCAGGTGCATTGCTGCACAGCTGCGGAGAAGACCAGGATGCTCCCTGAGCTAGAGAACGCAGGAGAATGAAGGAGCTCTGTGTGGATGGAGCAACAGAGGACTTCAGTTTCCATATGTGAGCTTGAAGCACCTGTGAATTACCCCGGTGTCAATATCCAGTTGGCATTAGGTATGAGTCTGTCCTTCGGGAGATATATTTTATTTACATGTAAGTCTGTGGGATTCATCAGAATAGAATTAGTGATTAAAACCAGCTGAGTATGTAAGATCAACTAATGGTAGAATTAGAGTAAAAAGTGAAGGACTTAGCCAACTTCAGAAAACTGTAATTTTATCAACATATTCCTTGTTGATAGATATCTAACAAGTGCTAATTGTCCTCTGAAGTACTAAATGTTAAGGTACTGATATTTACTTTTTTTTTTTTTAACTATGATTAAACAGTTTATATCTCTGCTAATGGTAGATAACCTTGCAGGAAAAACATCCCCCTAAAACAACCAGAAGGTTAACACACCTCTTTAAGACATTGGAAATCTATTAAGGCAGCAAGCTCCTGGAGGGTCAATATCTTGGAGAAAATGTGAAAGGAGGTCTCCAGGCATTTAGCGTTTCTTTCATCTTAAGAATTTTGGCAATCCACAAGCACTAGCTAAAAACAGAATAAAAGCAGAGACCAAGAGCTGACAGCATGAGTTGAGCAGGAACTTTAGTAGACCTACTGAATAGAGGACAATAATAGGAGTTCAAGGCCTGTTAAGAAAGTAAACAACCCTTTCTCTCAGCTGCAACTCCAAGGTGTGACTATAGGAGGATGAACTTGAAGCTGGGAAATTCTTCTGAAGAACAATAAACAGCTCCAAATGCCTTCACTGATTGACTGGATAGAGGTTTTCTGTACCAACACCAAGTGTTGACCAGAACAAAATTAAATTCTCTGATAAAAGATAACATTGTCTAGACTCTGGATTATTTAATAACTCCTACAATTTTTTTCCACTCAAAATGTTACTTATTCAGTAAAATTTCTATGGGCATACAAGAAGGCTACACAAGACTAACAAGTCCATAGAAAAATAGAAGAAAATTAAAAATAATAAATTTCCCAAAATGTTTAAATGATTGAATTATTAAGAGATAATTAAGCTATTCTTAAGAGATATTAGCTGTTCTTATGGAGAAAACAAAAAATAACTGAAAAAGAAAACCAAGGTGATTGTAGAAAGTAAAAATATGCTAACTAGAAACACCAATTGATTGAATGGAAGATTAGGTAGAACAGTCTAAAGGTGACATCCACGCTATGAGAAAACATCCAAGCTAAAGACAGAAAGAATGAGAGTAATATGGTAAAAGTTCTAATATACATGTGATTGGATTCTCAGTATATGTACAGAATTAGAATGAAGTGGAAGCTATATTTAAGAAAATAATAACCAGGAAGAATTATGACCCAAGAATTTTCCAAATATAATTAAAAGTCTCAATCCACATATATAAGAAGTGCTACCAATCTCAATCCAGATAAATATAGGAGAAAATTACCCCCAGTTTTATTGTCATAAAACTACTGAAAATCCACAGCAAAGGACAAATCTTAATGCAGAAAGAAGAAATGCATTACCATCACAGCATCGTAGTGACATTGGCAGCTAAATTCTCAAAAGGGAATACTTACAAATATTTTACAAGTTCTCATAAACAGTTTCTCCCCTGAAAAATCAGGAGTAAGTAACTAAGACTTCCTAAGGTCAATTCTATTCAACCTTAGTCTGGAGGAAGTGTAATAAAAAGAATGAAATCATACAGTTTGCAAAGGATTAAATAAAATTTAAGATGGTCTTGGCGGCACCTGTGGCTCAAGGAGTAGGAATCAAGCCTCACAAATGTCGAGGGTGGTGGGTTCAAAACCCAGCCCCAGCCAAAAAAAAAAAAAAAAAAAAAAAAGATTGTCTACACACAGGACACTTTTGTAAGTGTGGAAGATTCTCCAGAGAAACTAGTAATTTTAATAAATGAATTTATCACGTTTGCTGAATATGAAGTAATCAATAATATATAAACTATATAAAAGCAGTATATGAAATATAGAAAATAAAATCATTTTAATTAAACAATAAGAAAATGTAATTTCAAAAGGCAACCTTGAAAATATCCAACATCTGGGAAAAAATACTAAGAGATAGAAACATTTAAAATGACATAAATAGAGGGGTAAACCTTATTTATGCAACAGAAAAATAAATATTGTAAGATTATTGTCTCGGAGCCTGTAGCTTAGCAGCTAGGGTGCCAGCCACATACACCAGAGCTGGCGGGTTCTAATCTAGCCTGGGCCTGCCAAACAACCATGACTACTACAACCAAAAAAGAGCCAGGGGCCTATAGTCTTGGCTGCTTAGGAGGCTAAGGCAAGAGAATCGCTAGAGCCCAAGAGTTTGAGGTTGCTGTGAGCTGTGATGCCACAGTACTCTACCCAGGGAGACATAGTGAGACTCTCATAAAGCTTGACTGATTTAAAAAATTGTATAAAAATACAATGGGCCAATATTATCTAATATGATATTAAAGGACAATTAACTATCAAATGTTATAAAGCGTCAGTAGACAAAACAGTTTAGTAGTGGCACAAGGATAGAGAGATCAAGGGAATACAATCAAACTTTGAGACCCACACTTACATATACACAAACTCTTGGTATAGATGACAAAATGCCATGTACTACATTATGTTAATAGTGACTTTCCTATAAATGGTGTTGAATAAATCCACATCTACATAGTAAAAATCAACATTCATATTTATAACATCTTGTACTATAAATACAAATATCAATTCCAGATTAATTATTGACCTAAGTACGAAACTTAAAAAATAAACTTCCCATAGATAAGACCTTGAACAGACTCCCTCAAAAATGTTAAACATTTAGCAAATGTTAGATAAATTCAACAACTGTAAAATTAAGATACATCAAAAGAGTATGAAAACACATGACACAGAGAGAAAGAATTTACAATGCATTAATGTGAAAAAATTCGGTTGGCATAATTATTTCTAGTAGTTAGCAGGCCTTGTTGTTGCCACTTCTGTTGTTATTGTAGCTTTAAGATTCTTTTTAATTAAGGTATCACACGTACAAACATGTACCGTCTACCAATATATCATTGGACAAATTACTATGGCGTGTCTATACCCTTGTCAGCATTCTACTTTTCAGACTAGTAAATACAAGATGGATGTCCCCAAAGTCACCAGCATAAGGAAAATGGGAAATCATCGTTGAATGCATCTTTTTTTTTTAAACTAAATATTCACCACAAAATATTTACAAACTATATTCTATGTGTTGGCCCCTGTCTAACACAGGCGAAGTCTTCTTTCCCATTCATGGCAAACACATTCCAAGATGCCTATTATCAGGTGAGTTTGTGAAATTTGCCTATGTATGGAAATTTTGGGGACACTTGAATATGACCACCCCAGAAGACCCCTTCATATTTCCTCCCGATCAACATCTTTCCTGCAACCAAAGGAAACCTCAATATTGACTTTTAACCTCATTTCACCTGTTTTTTACTTTATCTAAAAGGAATCAAAATGTATGCTGTCCAACATTCCAGCGTAGGAAAAGATTACCGGTCTGCTCTTCTCCTCAACTATGGATGGCTATTGTAGTTCATTATCATTCAGGGCTATTGTACAAGGCTGCTTCCAACATTCCTGGGTATAAATTTTGATGCATGTATGTGTGGATAGAGTATGCTTGTGACCACCATTACTAAATAATTGCCAAAGAGTTTTCCAAAGTGCTTGTCACAGTACCAAATTTTACTCTCACTAGCAGGTGTGAGTGTCCCAGTTGCTCTACATTTTGCCCAACACTATTACTCTCCAGTTTGGGTTTTTTTTTTTTCAGATTAGATTATTTTGGTATGAGAAGTTTAACACATTTTTGTATGTTTGTGCGCTATTTGAAAATAGAGCAGAACATTATTGTCTAGTACCTTGTTATTTTACGGAAACCTTACTTAAAACCTTATGGAGCTATTAGGTAACTACTTTAGGAGGTGATCTTTTTTCATAATTAATATGGTGATTTATTGGTTTTCATCTGAACATAATTTAAAGCAAAGTATCTCTCAAACCAATCTACTGATTTCTCCCCATCCTTTCTATAGTATTCATAATCTCTCATATTTTTTGCCATCTAATATATTCTATCTTTCCTTAAATTGCGTGTCATTTAACAGAAGCAAACTTTTACTTTTTATCTTCTAAACCCAGAGGCTCCATTCTGAATGTAGTAGGTGCCCAATAATTGTTACTGAGTGACTAACATCATGTGAAATTTATATGACTCAGATTTTACTTTTTGACATTGGAAAATTTACCATGAATATTTGATCCTGAAAATAGAGAAGAAAAAAATTTAACATAAGTAAAGCATAACAACCACTTCTACATTGGTGCCTTATATCATTTTTCTCACATAAATCCCTGAAATAGTGCCTGTGAGTGTCTTAGATGAAGGCTCAAAACAACAAAATGACCTTTTCGATAATTGGATGGACCACACAAAATGAGTCTGCGTCTAATTTAGAGACAAAAAGAAAATCTTTCTGTCATGTTGTAAGTACATTATAATTGTGGAAAGTCCAGTCTCGGTTACATACCACACTGTTTTCTGTTTTATAGTAATTTATATTTAACGAATTGAAGTAGGCTTTCTACTTATAAGTTAATGTTTCACTTTACTAAATAATATTCAATCATGTTTGGCTTGCTATCTTTGAACCTAGCTTCAATAACATGAAATAAATAGAAGCAAGACTACTTGCACCACCCAAAATATTACTAATTTTTAGGCTTACCCCAAATTTTTAACATTCAAATGAAATTTGATAATAATGTAGCATGACCATTTTTAAAATAAGCTTTATTAATTTCTCAAAAATCCACCATCGTCCCTCACTCGGCTTCATAACATGTATCTGATTTTTCTTGGATCATAAGACATTTATTTCTCCGAATCACCGTGAAGATTCTGAAATGTAAAAATGTTGCTTTCTGGGGAAAAAACATAGTTTTTAAAACATCAATCCACTTGTATTAAAATTATTATTGAATAAAAATTGATATAATAGCGGTGCAGCATACTTTGTAATCAAAAAGGCTTAATTCATATCCCGTTTTTAGCATCCTGTACACTTTGGGCAAGTTATTTAGCCTTTCTATACTTCCATTTTGAAATGTGCAAGGTTAAAATACTTGGATATATTTCTATAGCAATGTTTTAATGAACATAAAAAATCACCTTTTGTAAAGCTTTTGTCATAAAACATGACAGATATCCACTAAAAATTATATAGTTTTCAACAGAAGAAAAACGTAATGAAATGAAATTTCTCAAAGTGACCTCTGTTGAGCAACCAACACGCTATCACTGGATAGGTTAAAAATTTTGCCATAGAAGCCGCTCTTTTATTCAGTAGTTAAAACCTGACTTACCATCAGAGATCAGCAAACATTTCCTAGTTTTTAGATTCACACTGAGTAAGGTAAAATGACACCCATTCAGATTACATATCAAAGAAAGTTAAATTTTTTTTCAACTCTATTCCAGAAAAAATTAAAAAAAAAAAAAAAAAGAATGTCCACCTGGCTCCATTAGCCAACAAAAGCGATGGCATAAACAGCTGCAGCTGTTTCAAAATTTACATCCCATGGATTTAGTGAGAACTCCCAAGGAATTAGGAATTGTGTGGTGCATGTTAATAAGCGAATATGTAAAGATTGTATTAATTAATCGTCCATTTGACTAAGTAATATTCATACCCCAGTGAGTGGGTATGAAAGCGAATTACATGCAAATTAATGGAAATAGTTGCACATTGACAAAGAGAGGATGCTCTTTGAAGCAACTATTAGTTCTGTTAAGTTTTTAATTATATGTTGAGGCCAGCCTTTCGGTCAGAATAGATCTTTGGGGAAAAAAAGGAAGTCATTTGTATACAAAAATGCATTTAGAAAAATGGGTTAGGACACATCTGTTCTATGGAAGATGGACAATTAACAAAAGTGGAGAAATTGATCACATTAGGAAAAGCTGGGTGGAGGTGAGGAGATGGAGTATAATGATGAGCATGTTAAATTTGATGTGCTTAAGTAACATCCATTAGGAAATGTACTGTGGTGTAGTGAAATTGACTGCAACAAAAACAAAATGTTTGATTAAAGACAGAGATTCAGCAAGGTTGATATAGCATTTGTGAAGTGGAAAGCTCATCAAAATAGTTCACATTTACTACTTTTCATCATTTCCTATCTCACAATTTTACGATGCTTAGCAATCTTTTTCTTTCAATGAATCATTTAATTTTTTTCTTTTATTATTTTGGGGGTCAAGTAATACTTTATAATAACTGAATCTGCTGTATTAGAATGATATGTTTTTCATCTTTTTTGAAAAGGCACACAACGTAGATATATTTTACAAATTCTGTAGTTAGAAATCCATAACTTGGACACTTGGAGGTGTTCTTTTAAATAAAGTGGGTTATTTCTTTTAATTTTGTTATCTATTAAAACAGAAAAATGATACAGTGTTTGATTTTGTATCAATATTTAGGTTTTTATTTCTCTTTGAAAAGGAGCTTTATTGTCTCCACACATCTGATTTCATTATAACTTAAAAATAAGAAAAAAAATGGATATTGAAATTTTGCCAGTCAGTGACTACAAAGTAATTTTTTTATTTCATAATGTTAGGGGGTACACATGTTGTCTTTATTCTTTCCTGGTCTTTAAATCTTTTTAAGTTTCATAGGGTTTCTTATTCTTTTTCATTTTTTTTTCTTTTTGCTTACTAAGAGCATAACTTCAAATAACCTGTCTGTAAGTTTTTTTAATTCTTTCTTTTGCTTGTTCAAATCTTGTATGAAACTTTTCTTATTAAATCTTCAATTCCATTATTTCATTCTTCAGCTCCAAACACTCTGTTTGAGCTGAGAATCTGTTTGATTCTTTTCTTACATTTTGAATCTCTGTGTTGATTTTTTATTTTGTTTATTCATTGGTTTTCTGAGCTGTTTGAGCATCTTTGCGATGGCTATTTTGAAATTTTTGTCAAGTGATTCATATTCGTACATTAATTAATAGTTTAATGGTTTATAATTTTTCTTTAATGGCAAGTTTCTGAAGATTTATTTTGTTCCTTTGATTGGACCATGTTTCTCTGTATAGTCATATGCCTTGTAATTTTGTGTTAGGATCCTTTCATTTAAAAAAAAGAAAAGAAAAGAAAACAGCCATTCTCTCCCACTCTCTTGCTATTATTTTCATATGGGAAAGGACCTTCATCAATAAGTTTGGCTAGAAAATCTGAGCACCTCTCCATCTTCTTCTGGACCAGTGTATCTAAATTCTCAATTAGAATGAATTGCTTTCCTTTCTAGGATCTTGTAATCTCTTGCTCTCTCTGGTGTGTTCTGGAGCTGCTAAATGCTGTCCAGCTCTCCCTTGCCCTCTGTGGCCCCCAGTCCTCTAGCCTATGCTGGAGTCTATGCTCTCTGAAACAGGCAAAACAAAAAACCATCCCTCAGATAGACACTGGCCTCCCACCAAAGACAGAATGTTTGATGCCAGACCCAATATTTCTTCTCCCCAGAGAGAATCAGTAAGTTGAGGGTTCCCTTCTGTTTATGGTATGCTGATATGAGAAGACAAATTATGGCAAATGAATGCATGCTATTTTAAACTGTTGCCTTTGTTTTCTACAGCTCCAAATCTAGTGCCTTTTCTGTCAGTACTTTGTTCCAGGCAAGATCAATGCCAGTCCCTTGAGCATCTCTGCCGCCCCCCAAAAGTAAAAACATTAAATGTGTAGTACAGTTTCCTCTTTCCTTTCTCAGGAAGACGTTAGGAACTGGGAGTTTCTTCTGGATTGTACTGCACTGTATCAGGAGGAGTAACTGTGGTAGATGAGTGCCACAAATTTCCTACTGGCTTCAGTGCGTTGCTTTTGAGCTCACCTGGGATATAGCAGCTTCTTAACTCATTCCTTCATATCCCACAAAGGGAAATTCTCCATGTGTTATGTTTGAGTTTCTGTCTCCATGAGAAAAAGGGGGTTCTGGAGCTCCCTATTTCTCTTTCTTGCTGATGTTACTTTCTAATAACTAGTTCATTTTTTGTCCTCTCCAAATTGTTAATAAGTGGCAAGGTTGATATAGTAAATAATGTAAATAATTATATTTGCTTATATGTTGGTAATTTAAACATGATGTCAAAATGTGGACAGTGATCTATTAAAATCTAATATTTTATAAAAAACCACTGTCCGCTAAACCCCCAAGATTTGATTTGTTCCCATGTAATGTTCTTTCCTTTTTATTTCACTCTACCTTTTCACATTCTCGAGTCCTCAGAAATTTACTTTCTATACTAACTCCTTCTTACACCTACCTAGTGTTTGACCATGTCCTGCAATTCTTTCTTCTTGTCTGCTCTCTCTCTTCTTATCTCTTCCTTTATTCATGTACTTTTACATCTTGTCTCCCTTGACAATCACCATGATCTATAGCAAATGGGAAATCAAGAATGGCAGTTACAATGCCAATGAAAGCACATTGTGAGTTACCACTTTTGGACACATGAATACTTTTGTAGTATCTTTTCCAGATACTGACTTTACTTGGGATGTGTAAAAAGTTGAAAATTTTAAATTATATGGGCATTTTCCACATGCAGTTTGATTAGAACAAGGAAGATTATGTTACCTATGATGTGTTTGTTTGCAAAGAACAGGTTCAACCACAGGACACTTCATATTTAACAGGAATCCAGATAAATTCTATCTCAGAGTTAGAGATAGAATTTGTAAAGTAAAAGGGACATACTCTGCCTCCATTCTTGCATATGGCCCATTACGCTTAAATTATTCATACAGGATTATAAAGTGTCTTCTTCAACATCAGGATTCATACTCCCTCAGAACTGCATTCCAACCAGGAAAAGGGGAAAAGAACTCAAAGAATCTTCGCCTGTTGATGCTTTTGATTTATACAGAGAGCTAAATCTTTCTTAGAAGCTCTAAGCTGAATTCCCTTTAAATCTCATTGGCTAGAACTTGTTGACATATCCACTTCTATACTAATCATTGGGGAAAGGGAATAGGATCGATGTGGCTACATTAGAAAATTCATGATACATCTCTGAAGGTGGGCATGTTTCCACTTGAATAAAGTATAAATCTTATTGCAAGAATTAAAGGGGGAATGGCACATGTCTGCCTCAAAGTCATTTCCAAATGCTTGTGGTCATTTTGAATGATCTTTGGATATCAATAAAGATGGATACTTCTCTGCTCATATGTTTGTGTATATGTGTATGTTGCTATTATTGTAATGCTTTTTGTTGTTTCTCTGTGGACTTTTAGAGAGGCCCTGCGTTAAACAGGGGTAAAGAGAGCATGGTTTCTGTTCACACAGTATTCATAGGATACCTTGCAAGATGTCATTGAACAAACAAATCACAACAAAGTGAAGTAGGCATCATGACACATAGTCCCTCATTCTGTGATGGAACATACCTTGGAAATAATATAAAGCTTCCCAAAGGAATGATGTTCAAACTGAGCTGAAGGAGAATTATGAGTTGACTAGGCAGCTCTACCTCAATATTGTGTGTGCAAAGGCTCAAAGGTCAGCAGAGTGCATTTAAGAATACAAGAGAAATCCAATAATGCTGGAGGGCAGAGAATTAAGGAAAAGTCATAAAAGATAAAGCCAGATCTTGAAGGGCTTTTACTAATACCAAGGCATTTGGAATTTGTCCCCACTCCACAGCAGTTAGGGATAGGTAGCATATAACCTGTGAAGTAAATGAAATATTGAATAAATTTGGGATTGTAGGAATAGAAGGGAAAGGGCATATTCTATCATTGACATCTAGCAAAGATACTTTTCCAGAATTAAGCCATGAATTAATTACAGGTTGTTTCAAAGATACAAATTATAATATTTGATCCTTGCAAAGCACTTGTTACACTGAAAGTCCAACATATTAATGGTTTAAAATTACTTCACATTTAAAACTTTTATTTATTTTAATGTATCTCATAATCAAATGCTATAGAATAAAATACACAAGATAATAAAGTCATGTATAGCTTAATGATAGAAATACTTTCTGAAAAACATGCCAGTAGGTGATTTTATCATTATGCAAACAGTACAGCATGAATATATACAAAACTAGATGGTGTAGCCTAGAACACACTTGGCTGTATGTTACCTATACTGAACACTGTAGGCAATCCAATGTATATTTAAACATAGAAAATTACCGTAAAATATTGTATGGTAATCTTATGGAACCACTCTCTTATCTGCGTCTGTCATTGACCAAAATGTTATTATGTGGCACATGACTACAGTCTTCAGAGGTAAAAACACTGTCAACCAATGTTCAGAAGGGCTATTAAATTTAGGAGAGGTGAGTAAAATCAGATTATACCCACCAAGGTTTTTTAATGAAGCAAAAGAAAATTCTAGTTTATAAAAATAAATAGAATTATGTTGTAATAATGCAAACATTCCTTATGGAGGCAAGAGAGTGGTCTATATCCAGCCACAGGAAAAAATCTGCCAACAGGAAATAAAAAGTCCTCACAGCTTTCATCTTGTATCTCAGTCTTTTCCTGTCTTCCTGACTTCCATATTTTATTCTCCATGTTTACTCTCCTTGTAGACAAGGTTTTCACATTTCAACTACCACAGTGGGACATAAATACTCACCTTATTCTAATATACGTAATGGCAGAGATTACCTTTAGCTATTGAGTTCACAATATAAATTTTGTTTTCTTTTTTCCTTTTTTTTATTGTTGAGAATTCATTGAGGGTAGAAAAGTTCCAGGTTATACTAATTGCATTTGTCAGACAAAGTCTCTCTGATAAATGTGTTCCTCCCCCAATAGGTGTGCCAAACACCATGACCCCAAACTCCCCTCTCTTCTTCCTTCTGTTCCCCCATTCCCTCATGTACTAGGTCATTAATTGTCCTCATATCAAAATTGAGTTCATTGGATTCTTACTTTTCCATTCTTGTGATGTTTTACTAAGAATAATGTGTTCCATCTCCATCCAAGTTGGTACAAAGGTATAGTCTCCATCTTTTTAAGTAGCTGAATAATATTCCATGGTATACATATACCACATCTTGTGAATCCATTTCTGGATTGGTGGGCTTTTAGGTTGTTTCTACATCTTGGCAATTATAAACTGAGCTGTGATAAACAGTCTAGTGCAAGTGTCCCTAGGATAAAATGATTTCTTTCCTTCTGGGTAGATACCCAGTAATTGGGATTGAAGGATCAAATGGGAGGTCTAGTTTGAGTTCAGTGAGCAGTCTCCATACTTCCTTCCAAAAAGATTGTAGTAGTTTGCAGTCCCACCATTAATGTAAAAGTGTTCCCATCTCTCCACCTGTATGAAAAGATATCTGAGTGGCCCAAGGGCAGATGTTCACTCCTGTGAGTGAGGGGTAGAATTACAGTACCAGTTTTTGTCTGCTGGTCATCTAAGCTGCATCTATATATTTGGGAAAAAAGTCCCTAGAAAAATATGTCATTCTAAACCAATAACAAGTAATGAGATAGAAGTAGTAATAAAAAGTCTTCCATCAAAGAAAAGTGCAGACCTGATGGCTTCAGTGCTGAATTCTACCAAGCAGTCAGAGAATAATTAACACCAAATCTTCTTAAAATATTCTAAAAAATTGAGGAGGAGAGAATACTCTCAAATGCATTCTACCAGACCTGCATCATCCTGATACCAAAACCAAAGACACAATACACACACAGTATCAGCCAATACCTTAGATGAACACAGATGCAAAGGTCTTTAATAAAATGCTAGCAAACTGAATTCAACAACATATTAAACAGATTATTCATCATGATCAAGTAAGAAACATCCCAGGGATGCAAGGATAGTTCAATCAATTTGATACATTAAATGTAAATCAGAAAAACAAAGCAAAAAAACCATAGATCATTTCAATTGATGCTATAAAAGCATTTGATAAAATTCAAAATCCTTTTGTGATAAAAATTATCAAAAAATAGGTACAGAAAGAGCTTACCTTAACATGGTAAAAGCCTTACATGAAAGACCCACTAGTATCATACTGAATGGGGAAAAACTGAAAGCCTTTCCTCTAAAATCTGGAAAAGACAAGGATGCCCACTTTTACCACTCTTATTCAATATAGTATTAGAGTTTCTATCTAGAACAATGAGGAAATACATAAAGGCATTCGAATTGGAAAGGTAGAATTAAATTACTCTAATTCTCAGATGATATGATCTTATGTCTAGAGAAACCTAAACATCCCACAAAAAAACTATTAGGACTGATAAAAATTTCAGTAAAGTTAAAGGACACAAGATCAAAGTATGAAAATCAGTAGCATTTCTATATGCCAAGAACAAACAATCGGAAAAAGAAATTGAGTAAATAATACCATTAACAATAATCCCATTTACAATCCCAGCTACAAATAAAATAAAATACCTAAGAATAAACTTAAATAAAGAAATAAAAGCTCTCTACAATGAAAATTATAAAACATTAATTAAGGAAATGGAAGAAAAGACAAAAAGGAAAGATATCCCATGTTCATGGATTGTAACAAATAATATTGTTAAAATTTCCATACTACTGAAAGCAATCTACAGATTCAATGCAATGCTAATCAAAGTACCAATAAAATTCTTCACAGAAAAAGAAAAAAGAAATCCTAAAATTTATATGCAACCATAAAATACTAGAAATAGCCAAAGCTATCCTGAGCTAAATGAACAAAAGTGAAGGAATCACATTACCTGACTTCAAATTATACTACAGAGCTCTACTGACCAAAACAGCATTTTACTGGCATAAAAAACAGACATATAGACCAATGGAACATAATAGGAAATTCAGAAATAAATATACACATTTGATTAACTTATCTTCAAGAAATTTTCCAAGAATATGTATGTGTGTGTATATATATATATAGGAAAGGACATTCTCTTCAATAAATAATATTGTGAAAACTAGATAACCACATGCAGAAGAATGAAGCTATACTCTTATCTTTTGCTGCATACAAAAATAAAATCAAAGACTTAAATCTGAGAATTCAAACAATGGAAGTACTAAAAGAAAACAGTGGGGAAAAGCTTCAGGATATAGGTCTAATTGGAGGCAATGATTTATTAAGTAATACCACCAAAGGACAAAAAAAAATCAAAGCAAAATTAGACAAATGGGATCACATTAACCTAAAAAATTATGCACAGCAAAGGAAACATTCAGCAGATAAAAGAGACACCCCATAGATTGAGAGAAAGTATTTGCAAAATACCCATCTGACAAGGGACTAATAAGGAGAATATATAAGGAACTATAACAATTCCATAGGAAGAAATCAAATAATCCAATTAAAAATGGGCAAAGGATTTCAACAGACACTTCTCAAAAGAAGAGATACAAAAGAGGACATGCAAGTATTCTGAAAAGATGCTCAACATCATTAGTCATCAGTGAAATGCAAATCAAAACTACACTGAGACACCATCTTACCCCAGTTAAAATGACTTTTATCAAAAATGTCATCAATAATAAATGCTGGCCAGGATGTGGGGAGAGAGAAATCCTTCTACACTGATGCTAGAAATGTAATTTATTTCAACTACTATGTAGAACAGTATGAAGGTTCCTCAAAAAACTGATAGCAGGACTACTATATGAACCAGCAATCACACTGCTGGGTATACATCCAAGGAAGAAAATCAGTATACTAAAAAGATGTCTGCACCCATGTTTATTACAGCACTTTTAACATAGCCAAATTTGGAATCAAACTAAGTGTGCACTGTCAGCTGAATGAATAAAGAAAATGTGCATATACACAGTGGAATAGTATACAGCCACAAAAAATAATAAAATCCTACCATTTGCAGCAACACGAATAGCACTGGAGAACAATATGACAAGTGAAATAAGCCAAGCACAGAAAGACAAATCTCATGTGTTCTCACTCATATGTGGAAGCTAAATATTAAACAATTTATCTCATGGAGACAAAGGGTAGAATGATGATTATCAGAGTCTGAGAAGGGTACCAAGGAATGGGAAATAAAGTGGGGATGTTTATTGGGTACAAAATATTGTTATATAGTTAGATAGAATGAACAATATTTGATACTTTAAAATACTAAAAGGGTAGAATTAGAAAGTTTCTAACACAAAGAAATGACAAATACATAAGGTTATGGATGCCTCAATTACCCTTATTTAATAAATTGACATTGTATGTCTGTTTCAAAACATCTATGTACCCTGTAAAGATATGCAATTGTTATGTGCCCACAAAAATTAAAACAAAATAAATAAATGGAATCACACAAAAATAAGCAAATGTGTCATTCTGGCCAAGGAAAGAACCCCAAACGTCTATTGCAACACTAACAAACTAAAGAGTATTATTAATTAATTTGTGTATAGTGATTTAAAGTATGTATCTATTGTTGCTAGTACGTTTGAGTTCTCTGTGGATTCTGGTTATTAAACCTTTGTCGGAGGAATTACCTGCAAATATTTTCTCCCAATCTGAGGGAGTCTGCCTGCTACACTTACTGTGTTCTTAGCAGTGCAGAAGCTTTTTAGTTTGATCAGGTCCCAGGAGTGTATTTTTGATACTGCTTCAATTGCCTGGGGAGTCCTCCTCATAAAAAATTCACCAAGGCTGATTCCTTCAATAGTTTTCCCTGAACTTTCTTCTAGTATTTTTATAGTTTCATGTCTTAAGTTTAAATCTTTGATCCAGTGAGAGTCTATCTTCATTAATGCTGAAAGGTGTGGGTCTAGTTTCAGTCTTCTACAGGTCGCCAGCCAGTTCACCCAGCACCATTTGTTAAATAGAGAATCTTTTCCCCACTGAATGTTTATAATTGGCTTTTCAAAGATCAAATAGCGGTAAGTAACTGGGTTCATCTCTTGGTTCTCTATTCTGTTCCATAGATCTATCTCTATGTTTTTGTGCCAATACCATGCTGTTTTGATCACTATCAATGGGTGGGCAAAGGACTTGAAGAGAAACTTCTCTAAAGAAGACAGGCGCACGGCCTACAGGCACATGAAAAAATGCTCACCATCATTAATCATCAGAGAAATGCAAATCAAAACACTTTGAGATATCACCTAACTCCAGTAAGATTAGCCCGCATAACAAAATCCCAAAACCAGAGATGCTCGCGTGGATGTGGAGAAAAGGGAACACATCTACACTGCTGGTGGGAATACAAACTAATACATTCCTTTTGAAAGGATATTTGGAGAATACTTAGAGATCTAAAAATAGACCTGCCATTTGATCCTATAATTCCTTTGCTAGGTATATATCCAGAAGACCAAAAATCACATCATAATAAAGATATCTGTACCAGAATGTTTATTGCAGCCCAATTCATAATTGCTAAGTCATGGAAGAAGCCCAGGTGCCCATTGACCCACAAATGGTTTAATAAATTGTGGTACATGTATACCATGGAATGCTATGCATCCTTAAAGAAAGATGGAGACTTTACCTCTTTCATGTTTACATGGATGGAGCTGGAACATATTCTTCTTAGCAAAGTATCTCAAGAATGGAAGAAAAAAT
>CAUYRH010124592.1:0-11728 GCA_963574655.1 Perodicticus potto | reverse complement strand
AAGACATTTGTGTTCTACACCTGATAGATCCAACTTGTCCTTGTAATATGCTCCATAGATGTGGTCCCCCTACTAAGCCTCCCTCTGTGTTTACTTACCATATATTTTCTACCAGGCAGGCTCAAAAATTATTGTGAGCGTACCCAGAGTATAAAATTTTGTGGTAGTGTTTATAGATCTTTCCTAATTTTGATGATCAACAAGTACCTTTTAAACATTGTTTACTGAATATTAATGTCCTATCTCTAATACTGACTTTGGCTAAATCATGTGAAAAACATTCCAAAAATGATGTCTTGCAGAAAAAGAGCACCGAAGTAAAACTTACAAAGAAAACAAGTAAGTATATTCTGCATTCAATGTATTCAAAATACACTGTTCTCTTCAAGTTAAAGGAGAAAATGATTACATATTCAGGTATCTTGAAATAATTAAAAGGTCATCAATTTTCTGTCATGGGAGTGATACGGTTTAATTACCTTCTATACCTGTATTGACCAGCCCATCAGGAGAGACTATCCTGCCGGGAGGTTATTATCTTAACAACAAACTGATGTCCACTAAGTGGGATGGAAGTAGGGATGTAGAAATTTGTGTATAAGTGTAGGTTTTTAAATGACTACAGAAACTCCAGATGATAGAGGTGACTGCAGCCAAAGAGAGTTGAATGTTTGTTCATATCTTCCTAAGAGAAAATAAAATGTTCATTTATATTCTTTCATAAAAACACAGACTTTCTTTATATTAATATATAAGTGTTTCCCCTTACAAGAACTTTTTTACCCACGTCAGCCTAAACATGGAAATTCATGGGGGGAGGGGCAGGTCAAAGAGGGGCAAAGGCAAAAATGCAATTGATTAGAATATCTCTCAAGGTAATCATAGCCCTGACAATTTAGTTCAAGAACTTGCACAGTTTAGTTCAATGAACTTCCACCATGCACTTACATTGGCAGCACTATACAAACAACTCAATAAGGTTTCATAATCTTGGTATATCAGCATCTCACGCTTGTGTTTGTGTCAAGGTGTGGTGGTGTCCTGCTGAATGGCATTTGTCATTGTTATTGCTTGGTTTTTGTGCACTATATGATGACAGCTTAAATGGTCATTCCAGAAAAAGAGTTGCAATATTGCTTTGAAGGGTGGACTAGGTATTAGTATCGAGGCCTAGTTTTCCAAGGGAAATACTTGCAAGGTAACCGTAGTGATATTTATCAAGGAGTTAGGTAGCACTTTTTCTAGGATGAATTCACAAACTAAAAATCATCAGACCTAATATATGCAATTTTTCTCTATTCTATTCTGAAATAGTTAAAAGAAACAAGACTCCAGGTGTATTCAAAAGCTAAAGGATTCATGCTGCTATTAATCAATCTTGTGTCTTTACCAGGCTTAGTAAGTGGTGTGGAAAAACTCAGCAAATGGTACCTCCAGCCATGTGTCCACTCACTCCTGTTCCCCTTGGAGGCCCCTCCAGGGAGCCCTGCTGGGGACCGCAGTGTGGACGATGAGGACGATGTAGGTTCATGAGGTCAGCGCCCCTGCTGGCTGCTCCCTGCAGCTGCATGAACGCACACTGGTTGCATCCTTCTTCTCACAGAGCTAGCCTTATCCAGTCTCCAACAGATTCCAACTTCCACACACAAACATTGTTATTCCCATGGTCTGGAGTGGCATCCATTTCAGAGTATAGTTTTAAAGCTCCAAGAGATTATTCTAAATTGTAACCAGGGTTGAAAATCATAGAATTCTTTGCACTAACCCAACCTCTCCAGTGCTCTTCTCTGCCTCCCCCACTTGAGCTTCTCTCCAAATGTATTGTAATTGTTTGTTTCATAGTGTTTGTGCCCCCACTCTCTGTGAGACCCTTCAAGGCTGAGGCTGAGGCTGTGTCTCATGTATCTTTAAGTCACTACAAATTTAACACATTGCCTAGTCTTTTGCAGGCCCTCAAAACTTTGAGGAATAAATAAAAGAGTAAGAAGCTGGCTTCACCTTACTAGTCCTCTGTTTTCTATTTGGAAGAAAAAGTTTACTGTCCTACACACAAAGATATTGGAAAAGTAAACCCAGTTTAAGGAAATCATGTGTTTAAATAAACATATACCATATAAAGCAATAGCATTGCTACATTCTGAGAAGGTATGTTCATATTCACTTGATGGAATAGGAAAGCTGCAAATAAGAATGTTTAGTAAAAGTTATATCAGTGTAGTCATTCAAGCCTCTCTCAACTTCATTTCTTTTCAATTTATGGCTTTCAGCTGTCATCCTAGATGTAACTTCTCTGAAGTAGAATTCTTGGCTGCAGTGATTTTGAATTCCTCATGCAAATGGATAAGCGGTGAGCTATGTGATATTCACTTGAGAACAAAACTAGAACATGATGCCAGGGCCCACAGGAGAAAAGACCATGTGAGAAGTAGGCCCTGCTCCTGGATCCAGAGCTGGATCAAATACTAAAAAGCAGAACAAAACCAGAAGCCATTGTGTACACTCATTTCTCACCAAGGCTTGGAGAGCCCCAACCCACATGCCCCTCAAAGCCGAAATTCTTCTTACCATGCTTAAAGGATTCCCTGGCCAAGCATGTTATTGCCTTTGGAGTATGGAAAATAGCAGTATTAGTTTCCAATTACTGCTGTAACAAATAACTACAAACTTAGTAGTTAAGAAAAACAAAACATAAACACCCCACTGACTTTTTTCTCTTATAGTTCTGGAGATGAGAAGTTCAAAAAGGTGTTAAGGAGATAAAATCAGGCTGTCAGTAGGGCTGGCTCTTTCTGGAGGCTTCAGGGGGAGGGTCTTTTCCTTGCACCGTGCAGCTTAGCTCCCAGCCACATGGGTCCAATGTCTGCCTTTATGTGGCTCATGGCTTCCTCCCCCACTGCAGCCAAGTCTCTTTCTGCCTCCCCCTGACAAGGACCTTTCTGATTGCACTTAGGGCTCACCCAGATACTCCAGGATAATTTCTCCCTCTTCAGATAATTAACTTAATCACCCCAGCAATGTCCCCAATCCTTTCTGCCATGTGAGGTCACATATTTGGATACTGGAAATTAAGATGTGGACATCTTTGAGAGCCATTATTCAACCTACTACAGATACATAATTAGATGAAAATAAGATTTGTCCACAAATAACTATAATACAAGGATGACACTCTGTGAGAAACAGAGAAGAATCCTTGTAGAAGTCCTTTCCACCAAGCAGGAATGGGGGCAGCTGTGGGCTCCAGGATTCCATCTATTTTGAGAGGTGGGAAGAATTTGGGAAGAGTAAAACTCAATATATGACAATAATCAATACTTACTCCTCCCATAACGCACAAACACTAAAAATTAAAAAAACAAAACAAACAAAAACAAAAAACACCTTTTCCCAGACCCCTAGAGATGGAGTTCTTGCTCTGTTGTCCAACCTAAAGTAAGGTGGCACCACCATAGCTGAGTGTAGCCTCAAACTCCTAGGCTCAAGTGATCCTCCTGCCTCAGCCTCCCAAATAACTGAAACTATAGGCCTGAGCCACTGGGTCCAGATAAAACTACCTCTTTGAAAAAGCATAATTTTTAAAGGAATTGGGACCTATCAGTCAGTAACCAGTAGGATAAGTCAATAGTAAGTAAAAAGCATTGTAATTCTAGAATCAACAGAACAAAATAATCAAGAAAAACAGAATGCCTTATAAATAAAATATATATAATGTATGCTTAAGATTTTTTTATTTTATTTATTTATTTTTAAGAAACCTATTAAGTCAATGAGAGGTAAGTTATTTCATAAATAGCCTTGGGTCAATTGATTGGTAAAAATAAATATATTTACAGTCAGATTCTCACCTAAAATCATTCACCAAAATAAATACCAAAGGAATTTAAAAGTTAAATATCAACATATAAGAAATTAAGAGAAAATAGAAGTAAATATTTACTATCATTGGAGTCTGAAGTTAAAATAAAGATATTAAAATATGTAACTAAATTAAAAATTTAGGTTCATCTGAAATATATAAGTAGAGGAAAATTAAAAGAGATCTTATCTAGGGGCGAAATAGTCATAAGAAATGCTACATAGACTAATAGAACTAATATAATTACATATGGAAAGGTTAATATAATCAAATTGTAAAATACTGAACCCCTCAATAGATAAATTGACAGCAGATGTGAACGGGCAATTTCCAAAAAGGAAATATAACTAATCAACAAATGTGTGGAAAATGTTTTTCTTCACTAGTAATCAAAGAATGGCACATTAATATATCAATGAAGTAACATTTGACCTCTATCAAATTAGCAAAGAATTTTTTCAAAAAATAAAAATAATGATATCAACATAGGGCACTGTGAAGGGTGTTCTTCAATACTGCTAATATTTGGGCATAATCCTTTTGGAAAGCAATTTGGCAAAGAACCTTATGCTGTTTATACTCTCTAGCTCAGTAATTCCACATTTGAGAATGGAGTCTAAGAAAGTAATCCTGAGTATTGAGAAGCATTATTTTTAAAATAAAATAATAAAGCATTATTTTTTTTAAAAAAAAGCCAGAAGTAATCCAAATACCAGACGAAAAAATACTTGTTACACAGATTATATAGATTCACTCCATTAATTATGATGTAACTTTAAAACATTATATTTAGAAAGAATATGCAAATATGAAAAATACAAATGTTATGATGATAAATAAAAAGCAAGATAAAAATAATATATACATGACATTTATACTTAGATTGAAAACACATAGAATAAATACCAGGACATGTAAGAAAATACTATATTGTAATGATTTTTGAATAATGAAAGCACAAATCATATATACACATATTTTTTATTTTTTTTAATTCAAAGACCTGACTATGAACTATTCCTTTGTTGTCATTGTCAAATTCTTACAACTAAAGTTTTTATTTATTTTTATTTATTTATTTATTTTTGAGACAGAGTCTCATTATTATCTCCCTTGGTAGAGTGCCATGTCACAGCTCATAGCAACCTCAAACTCTCGGGCTTAAGCAATTCTCTTGCCTAAGCCTCCCAAGTAGCTGGGACTATAGGCACCCCACACAATTCCCGGCTATTTTTTGGTTGCCATTGTCATTGTTGTTTAACAGGCCTAGGTCGGGCTCGAACCCACCAGCTTTGGTATATGTGGCCGATGCCCTACTCACTGAGCTACGGGTGCCAAGCCAACAACTAAAGTTTTTAATGCCCCAAATTAAATGATTTTTCTTCAAGATTTTCAGGAAATAAACTTTTTCAATTTTTTTTTTGTGTGTGTGTGTGTTTCAGTAAGAACTGGCTTTTGTATTTAAAGTATTGTTGGTGGTAGTTAAACAAAACAAGGATTATAGATTTGCAATTTCTCTCGCAGGGGTCCTCAAACTACGGCCCACGGGCCACATGCTTCGGTGTGAATTGTATTTGTTCCCGTTTTGTTTTTTACTTCAAAATAAGATGTGTGCAGTGTCCATAGGAATTTGTTCATAGTTTTTTTTTTTTTAAACTATAGTCCGGCCCTCCAACAGTCTGAGGGACAGTGAATTGGCCCCCTGTTTAAAAAGTTTGAGGATGCCAGCACTAGAGAGAACCCAGACCACTTTTCTACTGACATTTGGTTCTCTGGTTAGCATTTCAAATCTCCATTGATTATACCATAGCCATCATAAAGTGTACCCACTTACTTGTAACTTCCCCCCATAAACTTTGAAATTCAAATAAGAAATTATGTGGTTTGAAAAAATCTAATCAAGCTTTTGACAGATAGCTATCTAGAGATAAAAGCAAAATTGATTCCATATTTTTAAAGAGACTCCCAAATATCATGTATGGCTCTAATTTTACGAGCAATTAGTTTTTAAACTATTGCCTGTTGAAAGCGATATTTGTAAATCATTTTAAGAAATTCATCAAATGACTCCCCACCATTGGTTTTGGCAAAAATGGAGCTTGAGATTGAAGAAATGGACAAGGAACTCAGAGTCTAGGGACACAGCCAATTCAGGAGCCAGAAATCTGTGGCCCAAGGAAGGGCCTAGGCATGTCCCAAGTCCTGAGCCCTGAGTCCTGAAGCCCAAACCCAGGAGCCACTGGTGCCAAGAACCAAACTAAGCCTTCTGTCTTAGAAACCAGACCTGGAATGCAGCTGAGAATGGGTCTTGCTTTTGGGGCCATGCTAAGAAAAAGGACCCACTTCTCTCCCCTGATGATGTCCAGTCCTGTACCCTCTTATTGGAGCTCTCCTCTCTGCTTCTGCAGACCAGCCGTTGGACCTTCTCAGCCACTGCCATGGCCCAGCTCTGGAGCTATGCTGGATCAGGTCAGAGACTGCAGCCTCCTGACATACAGCGTCTAGACAGAATGACATTCTAAACAGCATTGGCAAGCGTCACCTCATCACGAAAATCTCAACATTCTTGAACTATGTTGACCAGTACTGTAGCCAGTCTGTAACAATTTAACTTTAAATAAAATTAAAAATTTGGTTTCTATGTTGTATAAGCCATATGTCAAATTCAGTCACAGGTGACTCATGGCTCCCACAGTGGTAGCACAGATAGAGACCATTCCCTCCCTCACAGAAAGTCTCCTACACAGTACTCCTAGAGAAAACACAGCAGTTCTCAACCTATGGGTGGTGACCCCTTTTTAACAATGAAAATACATTGCGGCATGAGGCAGGTTGAGAACCACTGATCTAGCAGATAGTGGATAGGCCTCATTCTCCCATTTATAAGATAGTGAAACTTGGAGGGGCTTACTTTACAAACTCCAAGGAAGAGGCTTGAATGTTGTTAGCATGTAATTAATGAATTGAAATCTGCCTTCAGTCCCATAGAAGATATTTCCCTGGCTGTGGTCAGCACCCGCCTGCAGACTTTGTCATTTTGCTTACTGACCACACATTCTCATGGATCAATTCTAAATTGGATTATTGTTAGTTTTAAAAGCGCCTGAGCAGCAGAAAGTGGCTGTGGTGGCAGGCAAAGGGGAGATTGATAGCAGAATAAACAGGGAAAGTGACAAGATCTGAGGCTGAATTGATCACTGTCAGCGCGTCCGTGGTCAGCTGTCTGCCCTTTAGTGCCCAAAGTAAATATCAGAATAATGTTTAGACAAACACATTTGATTTTTGAGGTAATGGGTATGTCAACTAAATGACAAACCTTAGAAAGGTCAAAGGGATATCCATTTTTCAGACTTTTTCAGCCATTAATCGTTGATTTTGGTAGCAGTGCACTTCTAGGCAGAGCATGGAGAGAACTTCAGCTTGTGTGAGGACCACATGATATTCACGACAAACCCCCTGAGGATTCATCTAGCCATCAGTATTTTTCTCCATAATAAAATTTTGTTGTAAGCAGAGAGTTCATTCTTTTAAAATGGAACCTTCACTGGGTGCAGAATTTTAGTCGTCTAAAGACAATCCACAACAGTCTCTCTAACCCTCAGACGCAACCGGTCCCTCAGCATCCCCAGAATCACATGGCTGCTGCCTGTTACCCATAATAAAACAAAGTGCAGCAAATTCTTTCAGAATCAGTCATTGGTCTCTACAAAATTTAATCTATTCTTCCAAAACCAGGGTATCACTGGTGAATCATGAGTACCTAAAATAACTTTGGTACACTTTGCCATTGGCTGGGTCATTTTCAATGTTATTTTTTTCCTGTGCAATATCATCTATTAACTATGACTTGGGAGGCCAGTCAAAATTAATGGCAACTGACTGGGAACACCAAAATTTACCTGTTTTTCCTGAACACATAAAGCATTTTTCCTTTCTCCCAAAAGATATGACAGATGAAACCAGATGGAAATGGAACATGGTGCAAAAATCAACTTGCGTCTAGCAGGAGCCAAGTGGCCTGACTCTGCTGCTCACAGAGCATCGTGGCGTGTTGGCCATTGCTTCCTGCATACAAGAATATGTAGATATATTGAAATGCCAGTTACCAAACACTAGGATTAAAGCTCAAGCACACAAATGCAGCCAGAAGTTAAAGAAACGTGAAAAATGTATTTGGGTTCTACTTTTAAAACATGCATGTCATGGCACAAGAAGCATATCCCTGAGATAAAATAGCATTATGGGGGGGAAGGCACAAACCACATGGGCATCTATTTTCTTAGCTGTGTAAAATCCCCCCAAGTCACTGTGTAACGTGGGCACCTGGGAAGATAGGATACATTTGAGTACACTTGCAGCATGGGGTCTCAGCTCAGGCTGCCGTAGCAAAATACCACACACAAAGAAATTTATTTTCTCATAGTTCTGGAGTCTGGAAGACCAAGACCAATGTGCCAGCATGGTGGAGGTCTGCTGGGAGCTCTCTTCCCAGTTTGTAGATAGCCATCTTCTTACTGTGTCCTCACTTGGCAGAGGGAGGGAAGGGGAAGCAGGAGAGAGAGAATCAGAAAGAGAGAGAATACAACCTCTCTCCTAAGGGCACTAATCTCAACATAAAAGCCCAACCCTCATGACCTTGATCTAACCTAATTACTCCCCAAAGACTCCATTTCCTTTGGGGTTAGAGTTTCAACATGTGAATTGGGGCAGGATGAAGAAACATGATTCAGTCCATAATGGGATAGTTACCAATTTTCAGAAGTGGATATTACCATTGTTCCCTAATTTCTAGTTTCTATTTCTAGTAAAGTGCTAATTATACTTCTCCGCCCCTTTGAAATTAAACCTGGCCATGTATTTAGGCATGACTAATGAAATACGAGGCATGCCACTCTGACATCACTGTTGCTCAGCTGTCCTGCCATATCTCTGCCCCAAAGCCCTACGTGGAGGTGATGGTATTGTCAATGACATTCTAATTACTATTGTCGCAAAAGAACTAAATGGCATAAAACAATCATTGACTAACGCTCATGGAAGAGAAGGATCTGAAAGGAACACAGAGTTCTGAGTCAGCAATAGAATGTGCTTCAGTTAAAAAGCTAAGGTAAGAATATCATTCAGCCCCCCCAAAAGAAGGGGTCCTGACCCAGTCTCAACGTGGATGAAAGAGGGAACACCACACTAAGTGGAAGAAACCAGAACACCAAGGCCACCTGCTAGATGATTATATTTACAAGGAATCCCCAGAACGGACAAAGCTGTAGACACATGAGCTGTAAACACATGAGGGGTGGTTGCCAGAGAATGGAGGGAAGGAGCAAGGAGTGACTGCTTCCTACATGTGGGGTTTCCTTCTGAAATGATGAAACAATTCTGGAATAGACAGTGGTGATAATTTCACAACATTGTATAGGTACTTAATGCCATGGGATTGCACACTTTACCATGGTTAAAATACCGAATTGCATTTGATGTGTATGTTACCGTAGTCAAAAAACTAATGAGACATATTATGGGAAAATAGCGTATAAAATCAAAGCACTAACTTGCTCCTAACACAGAGAATTTAAGACCCTTATTGGATTACTGATTACAGCGGGGATCCATCCCATTAAATATGACTGACTGAGAAACTAATGAGCAATAAAAATAATAAAAAGTCTAGAAAAGAGACACTGTGCCAGAGAGTAGTGTCCAGAAATAGAGTGATTATCACAGGAGGAGAGGCAGTGATCATATCTGAGGATAGGACAGGTTGTCTGAGATGACCTGGGCTGTCTGGAGAGGTTCTGTTAAGAACACAGAAAGCAGCATTCCTGCTCTGAAGTAAAAAACCTTCTCAGAACCATGGAGACACTGAATGCCAGCTATCAATAAATTCCATAGAGATAGAATCAAAGCCATGTCAATTTTCATTATTTTCCCAAATCTCAATGTGTGGTGAAATGGAAATTGTGGTGTAATATTTTCCCCCACACACCATCTGGAAGACAAGGAGTGAGCTGGGGCTTACTTGGGAAGGAAGCTAAGAGATGTCTTTATCTGAGTAAAGAAAACCATGGCAGGGCATCGTCCAGAACCAGTGACCAGAGGGGCAGCTGCAGTCTGAGGGAGAATTCTGTGAATGAGAGAAGCCTTTATCTGGGAGGACTCCATTGACAAGGATGGCTAACCAGTTACTGCCAGAGCCTATGGCTTAGACCACCCCGAGTACAGGCAAGACCTGGGGAAGTACTGTCGGGCTCAGGTTAGACTCTACAAACATACAACTTCCCGGGGAAAGGTGTCATTTAGCACCATAATTCATTTTATTGAGATGTTTCTCAGGCAGTCATTTCAAAATTTGCAGGTTAAGAGGCAGTGACAACTTCATGAGTCCAACTGCCCGCATCCAATTACAAATTTCTCATCTACAGGGGCAGTAACTCAGAGTGAGATCAAACTTGGAGGAAGGACAGGACCATCTGGACCACTAGCCTTAAAAAATGATAATAAGCATGAAAATCTTGTGAATGATCCCAAAATGACTTTCACAGATAGACACATGTTACATGAGAAGGGTCTTTGGGAATCTTTTTCAGGGAAGGCTCGTTGGAACACCATGGGGCAAATTGCAAATTGTCACCTCTGGAGGGAAAAAGAGGTAAATTTGACAACAGATGTCCCTAGAAAGACACAAAGGAAGAGAACCAACTGGGAGAAAGAGACAGAAAGGGAAGTGGAAGTGAAAAAGTGGAGTCAAGGAGGGACAGAGACAAAAACAGGAAAGATGCAAGAAGGGAGGACTGGCTTTCTCCCCCTGAGTGGTCCGGTGGGCTGCTGGAGAAATGGGCGATTCCAGCTGTAGGTGGAAGCATTTCCTTCCTGACCTGACACAGCTGAATCTGTTCGGTCTTGGGCCCACATACCACCTCGTCACTGCAGGGAGACAACTGGACACACACAGCATGCTAGACGAGAGTCACCCATCGTGCCTGCCCTGCTGACATACTCTGCACAAAAGTACAAGGGCACTTGGCCGTTGTGAGAGGAGAGAGACAGGCGCTAAGGCTCATCTTGAGCTTGACCTTCCTACCAACAACCCGGGATGCTGGGAGACCAAACAAGTCACCACCCCCACCCCAGCAGCAGGGTGCAGCATTTCTACTTCCATTCACTCACCTGTACCTAACTGCCCACATGTTTTGCAAACCTTTATATATAATAGAACTGTGGGGAATATAGTGTGTGCCCTGTAGAAGACAGAGGCTCTGTTTAGGTTTTAGTTTGGGTTTGTTTGTTTTATTGTTGCCCCTGTTTTCAGATATGCAATCCAACCTTGGGAATGGAATCAGTACCTCCTCCGTGCTGTGAGCAGAACTGGTTTTTCCCCAGGACCCCCACAAAACTTCTAGAACACAGGTTGCAGAAAGCACAGAGCTCTCGAATTGCAAGGATGAAAAGAAAGGCCCAACTTGAGTCTTCCGGGACTTCAGATCGTATTTAACTGTTCGAAACAGTGGCTTTTCTCCTGAGAGAAAGCCCACTCCCGCTCCACACCCTGGGTGGGCCATTTCCTGGCTGGTGCTGCATCTGCTACAGGTGCACATGGGCCTGGCAGAAGTCCCTTTGTTTTCTACAACTCTGCTTTTAAAATTCTGCGACGGCCAGTGTCCACTCTCTCCCTGCATTGTGGCTATTTCGTTTTCACCCCAGGTTTCTTTTTTTTTTTTCAACATATCATTTTATTTTTTTATTATTTTTTTTATTGAGTCATAGCTGTGTACAATAATTCAGTCAAGGAGTACAGTGTGTGGGCTTCACATACAATTGGAGATATTTTTATCAACCTGATTAATATAACATTCATGATATTTTCTCATTTACTAT